>MU186567.1:48042-88285 GCA_016904865.1 Pissodes strobi | reverse complement strand
ATAGCCCTACATTAAAATTAGAAAAGGAGCCGTTTAAATTTATCAATTATATTCCGAAAATTACGGATAAAGTTTCAAAAAAAAATTAAATAAATTTGGCTGTAAAACAATTCAGGTTAATAAGAATAATCTAGGGAGAAGACTAATAAACAATAAAGACAAAATTTACAAACAATCTAAATCTGCTGTTTACAAAATAAATTGTGTGAACTGTGAAGCTGTATACGTAGGACAAACTGGTCGAAACTTAACTATTAGAATTAAAGAATACAAAAAATCGATTATACATAATATTAAAAACTCTGGCTTAGCAAAACTTTGTATAGAAAATAACCATTTTATAGATACGAATAATGTCAAACTTTTACAAACTGAGACAAAAAGCAAAAGGCTGAACCTTTTGGAGTATCTAGAAATCCAAGTCACAAAAAACAGAGGTTTTAAATACGAGCGACCAAATGACCTGCTCTTTAAACACCTGCATAATTGACAGTGTAATAAAAACAAAATACTGTCAGGCGGTTTAGTAGTAGGGTATAACAATTTAGATTTTAGTATACAACTACTCTTGATAAAGGCCTCAACATATGTAAAGAAAAATATCTCATTAAATTATTTTGAAACATCTAAAAACAGTGTACTAATTATCCCTAGTATTATTATTCAACGATGTTTCACAAGGATCCTACCGCAGAAACTATTTATTGTAAACCAGGGTTATTTACGCAACTAGTATTATGGCACCCGACATCGAAACATAGCCATGTCAGGCGCCTCCTCATTAATCATATAATGAACAATTTGTGAAGGGAAATAGAATATTGTGCAACAGCTGTTGAGAAAAGCACTTTTCACACTCGTGTGACAGTTTGTTTACATAAATAGTAGGCGCGTGTCATAAGTCACAAGAGTATTGTTTTCACATGCGTTCTAGACTTTTTCTACGACTGCATAAAATTGTATATTTTTCTGATTTAATTAAATACCTGCTTAATTTTTACTTTAAACAGTGAAAGCTGCCTCCTAGATTTCAAATGTCCGCGTGAGTATGTTAATTGCCTAATATTTGTAGTAGAATAGTGAGACATTTTCACATGATGTGTGATATATCGTTTACGCACGTTGTTTGAAATTAATGAATTTCTAGATTAGTTAGTAGTGTGCTTGTGATTATTTCCTGCCCAACAGTTGTAGGCAAATTTCTTTCAGATCAAAGATAGCAATGAACGTGATCCAACTGACAGTAATTCTCGTCAAATCATGAACGGTGTTAAGAATGCTACAATGAATTTACTACCCGCATAGCCGAATAACAATATGAACAACAAACTATAAGAGTTTGAAATAATAGTTCCAAAATTAGATGTTCAGGATATATCAGAAAACATTAAGTTCGTTTATTTTTCTGATAGAAAAAGGCTTTAAAATCTTCCTCAAATGAAATATTCCCTGGTGAAAGGTACACTAACCCAATTACATTAAAAACATCTAAGTGCAAATCCAGGCCAATCACATTTGAGAAAATAAAATCAAAATAGCCAAATCTCCGCATTTAAAAAATCCTACCGCTTATACAAAGCCATTGAAAGTGATCTTTCTCTAAACTTGTGGATATGTTCAGCGTTAAGCGCTGTGGATTATGGAAGTTGACGATTAACAACAGTTGCGGTCGAATATGTCATACATATTAGTAGTGTGTTAACGAGAGTGAGTCCTCACGGAGGAGGTAATTACCTAATCCTCCGTGAGGGCCTTCTCTCATCATGAAATAACTGTGTGCCTTCCTGCAGAATCTTAGTTCTACTATTAAGACACACATAAGTCTGGGTGTTGATTCACTCTATAATATAACCTTGTTCAATTACGCCTCGGTTATGGACCGGTCAACACTACGCCTACCGAGGACGTTCTCCCACCATGAAACAAGGTGTTGCCTTTTGTATAACCTTGATACATTTTGTACGTAACCTTCAGCTTTTATTCCCCACTTAAACTGATATTATAAAACTAGCTTAGGGTTCATCACTTTAATTAAAAATTTGTAAAGTTAGATTATGGTTAATACAAGAAAAAGAAAGAGAAATAGTGGTTGCAAAAAGCAAGTGGTGAAAAAAATTAAAGTAGATAACAAAAATCCCATAGAAGAACAGTGCGTAGAAAAAGAATGTATATAGAAAATGAGTATTTTATTTGCTTCAAATTGATGGAAAAGGCATAAATTTGTGTTCCTAGGTCTTGCAATCATAAGTGCTGCTTTCAATGTTTGGTGGTCAGAAAGGGAAATTGTGCAGTTTGTAGAAGATACTTCAGTGAAATAATTTTTGAAGAAACCAAGGAAGAAGTTTCGATTGGATCAATATAAAGTGGAAGATCTTGAGGATAATGTAAACCTCCAGAGAGTTTTGGAATTTATAAATTTTAGAGATTTGGGTTCAATAGACCTTGAAAAATTCAAATTCATAGGTGACCAAGATGTAAATATTTTTTATGGATATTGAAGCAGAACCATCCAATCCAGAAGAATTAAAAATTGATAAGAAGATGAATATACAGATGGAAATGTGGTGTATCTGGAAAACTTCAATGAGGTTGGCTTTTTTGATCGAGTGTTTTGTATAACTAAAAATTATGCAATTGTAACATTTCCAGATAGAGTAGAGCACATATTATGTTATTTTTGCTTTTGCCTTCATGTAAACTTTTTTCAAAATTCTATTCATAAACATATTAATACTCATTATAAGAGGAAAATAGAATATTCAATCAATGACTTGAAGTGTGTAATTTGATCAAGATCAGTATATCATATAACCTTACCAAACGCTTGTGTATATTGTAATGTTACTAATGGAGTTTTTGAGATTGATACAAACACTCATATTCCTATAGTACCGTATTAGATAAGCTTATTTTAAAGGTTTTTTGTATTAACCATAAAAAATAACCAACTGAATACATTTTGAATTCTATTTAACTACTATTAAAATGGTATTGTTATATTATTTGAAAAACAACAATAAAATTTCGCAAAATAACTTAAATATTTTTTATTTATCCATGAAAGACAAACTAACTTACACAATTGAGTGTGAACGATTATATTTCTATATTAACATATTAGAGAAAGCTATTTGAATTGAAAGATTGGAAATATATTACTTTTATGATGAGAGACTCCTCAGTAATTCAAAGAAAGAGCGCCCTCACGGAGTATGAGGTAATTACCTCCTACGTGAGGACTCACTCTCGTTAACACACTACTCATATCCCATTTTTTTAAGATATACATAAAGTTCGTCAAAATCCAATGATTTAAACGTTTACATCGAAAAACAAAGAGATAAATCAAAACTGTATTGGGTGCAGTCAATTCAGGAGAAAGAAAAAGGAAGAAATATTAACTTAATTTCCTCCTCCAATGAAATATATATTTAATGAATAGCGTCTTTCGGAAAAAAGCAATACCGCAAAATTACTTCAGTAATACAGTTAAAAAAATGGTGACACAAAAAGGTCTGGAGATATTCGAACACATGTGACGCTACCGAAGAATTTTCACAATTAGGCGATATGAAAGAGACCATCATTGATGTAAATGATGTCGAAGCTATAATTTTCAAGGTAGCATATGCAATCAAGCGTGCAGATAAATTCTTCAATCAATCTGACAAAAAGAAGGAAAACTAGTCAAAGGCACAATCAGTCTAAGAAGAACATCGCTGAAGCAAGGGAAAGAAAACAAAGACCAAATAAGAAACTTAAATAAACAGATATACCAAGAGACAAGGAAACACTTAACAAAATTCAATGAAACACACAGACTAAAGCTTGAATGACAACAAAATCAAACAACAACAAACATAAAAGAGGCACCCAAGTGAACAATTAATAATAAATTTAATTAAAAATTAATATTAAAATAATAGCCATTTTAAAATAAAATAACTACAAGGGAAATACTATATATACATACCTTTTGTTCTTTATCTTTATGTGAAATATTATAAACCACTACTGATCTATCGGTAGATACAAATAGAAAACTACTACTTGATGAAATCTTAAACGCCAGACCAGTAACTTCAGAGATTAGATCTTTGAAGTGTTTTTGTTTTGAACTTCTGTCTCTTGTTATATCACCCCTAAAAAAAATAGGGAAACACTACAAAGTTTTTACAAAATGTTATCTAAAATTCACACCAATACTGCTTACTCTCGATCGGTAATTGTTTCATATAGGTCCTAATAAAACTTGATTTTTATTTATAAGCGGTTAGAAATACTTTTGAAATGAAGAATTATAAACACAATTAACGGCAGAAATCAGCTTTTGTCAAAATTTAGCTCTTAATCTATAAGAAATTAGAAGTCAACGTAAATCAAAAACTTGGTAAGATAGATTATTAAGAATCTTCCTTTTATAAAAGCAACCACGTATTTTTGTAAATAAAGCACTTTTACCACAACTAAAGTAGATGTCCATTAAAGAAGAAGTCCAACACACCGCAGAACACAACAATACCAAATGATTGATGGCTGTCTAAGCATAATAAAGCCGCATTTTAACTGCCAGGAGTAACATCTGCAAACATACCTGTACAAGACTAAAGATCCATCTACGAATCCTACGGCCATAAGCTGCAAGTTATCATGTACAGCTAACGTACTGACTTGTACAGAGCGAGTTCCGGCTAAAGCCCTGGTTAGTCTTTGACAAAATGGCATACCATTCTTATCAAACTTGCTAGTATCCCATACTTTAATTAAAGGATTTATGCCTGGTTCGTCATGCTAAAAAAATCAAGGAAATATATTAAATTATTTTATTTCCTGTAAGCTAAATTTTTACTTACTCCAATAGTCACCAGCAATGGTGAATTTCTCAACTGACATATATGTTCTACTGAGATTTCATAGCCTCTGAAAGAAGTAACATGCCACGATCTGGACACAAGATGTAGCTGGCCCAAAGAATCCCCAAAAACTAAATGATTATTGCCTGCAGATGTGCTTGTTATTTTGCATTCCTAGAAAGAAAGTACGTCATAAGTTTATTTATCTATTAATGCAAAGCAAAAGCTGGAACTTAGAACCTTAAACTGAATAATTTATGAAAGGTGGGGTTCTGATATAAGAGTATCAGAAGTGATATTCAAGTATGTTTACCCTTACATCATATTTAAAAAATAATATTTAGTAACAAAATACTATTAAAAAAGTTACCGTTCGTTATTAAATGTATGCTAAAATAATACAGAAATCATTTCTGTACTTTAACAATAGTTATTAATTATTGCAAAAAATTGAGTGAACTGATACTATGAATGCTTAAAACTATGTTGTATATCATCTGAATTTCACTGAAGAACTTCTCGGTAATTGGAGTTGTTTCAACTGTTTTTAAATGGTCACGTACAGCTTAATGGTATCCATATTACCGAAAACAGTGCAACTCGATTTCTGTATGCTTGTACATGGAAAACATTAAAAATGTAAGAAATAATAATATTGTAGCGTGCTCTGCACTCAACGATTCAGATGGACGTCAAAAAGTTCGTTAATGAGAACAGCTATGTCGGGAAACTAAACTTTTTAATTAATTTAGTTAGTTATACGGCCCTGTACCGGATCATGATTCGACGTCCGTGAGTTAGGCTTCGATTAAGTGAATATTAGAGTTACTTGAATTTTCCCACGACATAACGAATACATTTCAGCGTTTGTCTAGATTAAGCGTGTGATTTATTTCACCGAATAAAGCCTACTATTTCTCGTTGAAATATAGAGATTATCATAAAAATTGATCTGCTGAAATTACTGCTCATTTTGCTGTGATATTTCATTTAATAGTAATAAAACCTTTCCTTTGTTTGTCTATTTACCTGTTTTATTTAATTAATTCTTATTTAAGATTCCAAAGGAAAGGCCCGCTCCGCTGTAGCCTTACTGTAGTAAGTATCTGATTTTTTTATTATTTGCGCTCAATAATTGAAACGTTCTTGATTTACTTTTGATTAATATTCGAGTATTTGTTCCTCACCGACCTTAGGTTTTTTCGGTTAATATTTGGGTACTTGCTTATTATCGACTTTGATTTTTGATTAATTTTTGGGTTATTATTCTTCCATTATCAATACTAATATATACCTGATCTAATCTTCTAACTTATTTTTGTTGTTTTATTGATCGGTTTTCTTGATAGAAATAAATAATGGTATTCTTTTATTTTGTCGCGAAGCTTAAGCTAAAACGAGTTCCATATTTCAACTTTGGGGTATTTCTCGCTTGTGCTGTCTACAAGCCCGTGGCGCCTTAAATAAATCAACCCAGCCTTACTCTCTGACATTTGAGCTAGGGCCTAATTTATATGCTCGTTGACAACTCGTTTTAGCATACGTATTGACATACGTAAATTCATCCAAAATGTAATTTTAAATTCTCAAAATTAAATTAATTTCTTTCGATTTGAGATCATTCACTCCCAGTTCCTTCTAAGATGGAGTGAAGGTTTTGCGCCCATTAGAAGGACAGAAAGAGCGTAATAGTCTTCACCGTGGGGAAAGGTGTTAACAGGTTTACTCTAAAGTCCATTTAAACCTAACATACTCCCAACCAAAAGGTTATGAAACTTTTTCATATGTTTTAGTATGAAAATGGTCGAGGAGCTTCTAGTTTTAGTAAGGGTATCTTGTTTTTCATCTTGGGCCATTACATTTCTTGTTCCATATTTGTCTAACGGTAAATCATCTTTTCGTTCTAATACCTTCATGAATTTTCATTCTTATTTATCGTATATTTCTAAAGGGTAAACTCATTGACATGGCCTCAATAGCATAGCATTGGCGGTTTTAAGTTTGACCAAACTAATTTGTCCATCTTTTCCATGAAAAACTTCTGCTATTTTATCTAAAGGTCAGTGTAAACGTTTTTTATTGTCGCTGCCAATCAATACAATATATCCTACGTTGACATCAAATTGGATAAATCGTTTTTTCTTTAAAATTAGTTGTCCCAAGTACTCACTTCTAAAACGGGCTTTCAAACAATCTCTTAACTTCAGTCTGTAACGCATTCTTCTGCGCAAATCGCTGGCTTCTATATTGTCCAAATCGGGAACTCCAACTTCTGTCACGTCCTGTAAAAACATTGCTGGTGTTAAACTTCTCATGTCTTCACAATCTTCTGATAGATATGTTATTGGTCTTGAATTAACTACAGCTTCGCATTCGCATAACATTTTTGAGACGTCTTCAAAAGAAATTGCGGTTTTTCACAAACATCTTTTTAGCAATTGTTTCGAGATTTGTATCAATCTTTCCCACCATCCTCCCCACCAAGCAGCTGTGGAAGGATTAAACTTCCACTTTATCCTTTCAACAGCACCAAATGTTGACTAATATAAATTCACAGGTAAATGTCGATATTAATTCACAAATAAATGATTTTCAAATGAACGTTCATTGTTTTATTTTACCAAAAATTACTGACAAAATTCCGATGTTGTCTTTCAATAAAAATAAATTACCCTTACCCCAATTTATACGTTTAGCGGATCCCTATTTTAATACTTCAGCAGAAGTGGATCTTTTATTGGGTTCTCATGTGTTTTGGACGATTATAAAAGCAGGGCAGGTTCGGCTGGGCAAAAATTTACCTATATTACAAGACACAGAATTTGATTACATTGTCGCAGGGAATTTAGGGTTTAATGTAATAAATAGCAACATGGCAGTAACTTGTCATGCATTAATTACAACTGATTTATCTATTGATGAGAAGATTGTTAAATTTTTGGAATTAGAAGAAATGAATAATAAAGAAATAATTATGTCAGACTCGGAAAAGTAGTGTGAATATTATTTTGAAAAAAAAACACAGAAAGGGATGAGCAGAGGTGATTTATTGTAAAAATTCCTTTTAAGAAAAATAAAGAAAGGTTGGGAAATTTAAGAGATATGGCTATTAATAGCACAGAAAGAAAAAGTATTAGGGATTTGCACTTACACAACCATTACTCCAATTTTATGGCAGAATATATTAAATTAGGGCATATGCAGGCAATTTCCGATTTAGAAGTTTCTATCTGCCGCATCACGCGGTTTTAAAAAATGAGAGTCTGACAATAAAGTGCAGAGTGGTGTTTGATGCGTCCGCAAAAATCACATCGGGGCTATCGTTAAACGACATACATTTTGTCGGTCCAACATTGCAGCAGGATGTTTTTTCGATCATTTTAAGATTTCGAACTTATCAATTCGTTTTAACCGGCGATACTTCAAAAATGTATAGGCAGGTCCTGATACACAAAGATGATGGACATTTTCAAAAAATATTTTGGCGAGATAACCCTGATCAGGAACTTAAATTTATCAAGCCCACTATAATCCATTGTCCCCATTTGAACACATTCTATAAAACTGCTTAGTGCTGCCATCTCTCGATACACGAGTTTATCTTAGGACGTTTGTATCATAGATGTTAGAGGGTTCTAAAGGTGTGGCCAGCGCCAATGTCGTAGATCATACTTTTGATGTTTATATTTTAGTGGAGTGTAAGTGTGACTCATCAGTAGTGTGCAGCAGAGCACAAAACGTGAAAGTGTGTGCGTTTTATGGACTTTACGCCTATTTTAGTACATTATTACGTATCCAATAAATCTTACGAAAGTTTGTTGCGTTATTTGTGCGTTATTTGGCTTTTCCGAAGAAAATACAGGTTAGTTTTTGTGGTGTACTCATATGGGAACAACGGGCGGAAGCACAGTACGAACATATATAACTGAATTTCTGTGTTATTTTGCAGATAGCGATGGAATTTGACGATATTCCGGCAATACCTCCCCGGAGTTTTTATCAGAGGCAATATTTGAATTTGCCAGCTGCGATTTTGCCGACGCGAACGCCGACCGCCTAGTAGTCACATTGTTTTGAGTTTTGGGCCTTTCGACTCTCGGAACTCCAAGAGATCGTTGCCACCTTTGACTAGAAAGGATACGGCCTTAGAGGCGTGCAGGCATAAACCAATGGATGGTAAGCTTCGCACCATAGCCCGCTCGAGCTGGTGCGTGAACCAAATGTTCGAACCTGCGGTTCCTCTCGTACTGAGCAGGATTACTATCGCAACGACGAGTCATCAGTAGGGTAAAACTAACCTGTCTCACGACGGTCTAAACCCAGCTCACGTTCCCTATTGACGGGTAAAACAATCCGACGCTTGGCGAATTCTGCTTCGCAATGATAGGAAGAGCCGACATCGGACGATCAAAAAGCGACATCCAACAAACAAACATTTATTATTCTGTACCAGCTATGTTCGGAAGAACCAATGGGCCTGCTGGAATTTCAGAGGAATATAATTCAACATTATCTCGTCAGAAAGGAGAAATCGCATTTCAGGAGTCGTCCACCTGATCATGTACCCGTTACTGTTAGGAAAGTGCAAGATGGACATTACCCAGAAAAAAATGTCTGCGCAACCAAGATGTACGCAGTGCCCTAAGAAAGCAAGATGGCGCTGCGAAAAGTGTACAGTAACATTGTGTATAGAGCGAGACTGTTTTAAAAAATATCATTCCTAATTCTTAGTCTGTTTTCTGTCAATAATAAAGTTTGTCACAACATTATTTTTCATAGTGTTTCCTCCCATTGTCCTCATCTGAGTACACCTATATATTATCACTATTATCAATTTCTGCATATGAGTTACATTTTATTTTTCCTTCAATTTGAGTTTATAAATGATATCCTTGAATCAAAATAAAAATATCTATCAAAAAAAAGTGGATGTTAATGGGTTAAATACTGTGACTTATGGCTGTGCTTCTTCACCATATTTAGCGGTGAAATGTTTATTTCAATTAACAGAGCAAAATAAAAATCAGTTTCCTCATATTTCGAAGATCATAAGACGAGATTTCTATATCGACGATATTCTCACTGGAACAAATGACAAAAATGAAATGATAGGTGTTCTAAAAGATCTACCGCAGGTTTTGAACTAAGCAAATTTCTATGCAACGATAAAGATATTTTAAAACAATTTAAGATAAATTCGAATTTAGAATTAGGTATCTTAGATTTGGGTGAAAATCAACAAAATAAAACCTTAGGAGTTTTTTGGGACTCAAATAATGATTTCATAAAATATAAAGTTAAAATCGTTGAATATTTAAATTTCAAGGCAGCTACCAAACGTTCAAGTTTGTCATTAATATGTCAAATATTCGACCCTTTAGGCCTTGTAGTCTAAGAGCTAGCAACGTTTTTGAGAGAGAATTTCAAGTAGGCCAGTTTTTAGATATTATGCTATCTCTCTCACTCTCCCGGACGTCATACGGGCTACCTGGCTGGCGGTAGTGGTTGCGTTCATCAGTGCGGATCGTACCTGTACAGGTAAAATATCAATGTTTCAAACAATTTTAAGAAGTTATTTTTTTTATTATTTTTATTGAACTTTTTGCAACATCAATCTATTATTGCCAGATATTTTTATTGATGTTTAAACTATGCCAAACGCGAATTAAAAAAAAATCTCTTATTAGTTTTTAGCTTGATGTAAAAAAAACTATATTGCAGTTTCTTGCAAATGTTCATTAATAAATGAACATATCTTTCACTTTACCTTAAAGAGCTCCGAAAGTCGACCACCGTCCACATTAGGTTTTAAATCAAAGAAATGGAACTTCCGCCACTAAAAAAATTAATACATTAGTAATTGAATTTAAGATAAATATATATTTTTATTTTACACTGGTAATTGTCTTTAAATGCTAACTTATAAACAATAACAATAGACGAAAGAGAAATTACCCCATTACATCAGTTTAGATTCAGAACAAGTACGGAATAGAGCAAGAGACAGGTAGTGACATTAAAAAACAATAGCGTTTTATAAACCATCTAGTCCAAGGGAGTGATACGCAAACGAAAATGTTAACGGTATAAAGTTTATTGATCCCTTATCAGTTAAATTGTCATTATTTCCTAGTAGGAAAAAATATTGTAGATAGTATAAATACCAATACCCAGGCTCTAGAACCGGAATGCCAGAATTCTTTAGTATTTAATGAAGTCTACTGTGATAATATGAAGCCATCGGAATTATTTCAGACATTCCTCTAGAATCCGTTAAAGTGGCTATATATGGAAATAGTGTGAAATACAATGAAAGAATGCTCATATATTCTAATGTGCTGGCCAACCAATTAAATATGAACGATTACAATGAAGAGCATAGGTTAAAGTGACTACTGCCATCTGAACTGAATAACGTATGGGACATAAGTTTTGAGGAAAAGTGTGCCTTGAAATTTCTACTCGATTTTGATGTCTGATCGAGTTTCCATGAAACCAGTAAACAAATCATGTTTTATTGTTATTGATAAACGTTAAATTTATTGAACAACTAATTTCAAAATGTCGTACAAACTTGAAATTCGCATGAGTATCTATCGCTTAGTTAGACGGTTGCCCAAAAGTGAAATTGTGAACTTGTTCAGAGATCAAAATGTTAGCCCGGCCACGATTTACAGGACCATAGGAGAATGCGGCGAATTTGCCGAAAACTGGAAGATCTCATGTTTATGGCACAAAACAGGATTAATAGGCTGATACAATCCGGTTAAGACAGAATTGGAATCTCTAGTCGAAAGCTGGGTCGCCGTTTTGGGGTCTCATACAAGACCGTCCAGAGAATTTTGTCAAGAAATGGCGTAGATTATCGAAAAAGAAGGAAGTGTCCCAAATACACTCAGGCATAGCTCGAAAAGAGTCCTAGATGTTGCAGAGCTCTGAGGCGAAGCCATTTTGTGAGGAATCTGTGATTGTAATGGATGATGGGAAGTATTTTACACTGTCATATTCTGAAATGAAAGGTAACGATGGATTTAATACCTCTGATATTAATAACTGCCCAAATGAAGTAAAATTCAAAGCAAAAGCGAAATTAGCTGACAAAGTTTTAGTCTGATGCGCGATTTCTGAGGCTAGGATTTCAACACTCTATGTTGGCTAAGTTCGGGGAGAAGCTGTGGATGCTGACCTATATACCCAAAGATGTTTAATATCCATCATCAGAATGACGATAGAATATTTTGGCCCGATCTCGCTTCGTGCCATTATGCCAGAAGGACTCGGGAATGGTTGGAGCAGAATAACGTCAATTAGGTACAGATAGAAGATAATCCCCCAAATGTCCCTCAAGATCGGCCAATAGAAGAATTTTGGTTATTATTATTATGTCGAAAGGTTTATAAAAACGGTTGGGAGGCCCAAAATGAACAGCAATTTTTAGAAAAATTCGGGAAGTGGACCCGAACATCATCCAAAGGAAGATGAGACAAGTCTTAACCAAACAGTGTGCCATTGAGGACCCTGCTTCGCTATCAGTTTTATAGATTAGTTTTCATATTGTCAAAAGATGTAAAATTAACCATTAATATTTAAGTTTAAATAAAATTTCGTTTTTTTGCTGATTAAGCCTGCTGATTTTTTTCTCAAAACTTATGTCACATACGTTACTGCACCCAGATAAGTTCAGTTGAAAGATCACATATACAAATAAACTCTATTTGTGTTGCCTAATTTCTACACCTCAGTTTTATTGAGACTTTTTAAATAAGGCATCTTCGGCTCTGGTCCAGGATGTAAATTGCACAATTGCTAATCTAGTAACTCTGAAGAAGTTATGTTATAAGGCCTAGAAGAACTAGAAAATGCTTTCGGGGAATACATCTGCCCCCATTGTCAAGAACGAAAAATCTGAAAATGAGAATGGTTGGTAAAAGTAAATGCAATTAAAACAGTAAAAAGCTCATGCACTTTGTCAAGTTTTGAGGTGACTTTGCCAAGATGGCAAAAACAATGTCACAACGTTTAATTATTGGTTTGTTAGGTTAGTGTAATATTGAGGTGATATTAGGTAAATAATTGTTGCGTTTTTGAAGTGCTATAGATATATTTATAATTATATGCTTTTTGGAAGAATTCAATGATTTTTGTTTAAAGGTTTAGTTAATTTTTAAGTTCTTCTTATCAGCTTCAGTTTTTAGCAAAGGCAACCAGGTGTTCTTAAATTTAACAGAAACTAAAGCAAGACACTAATATTTATTTAATAATATTTTTCCCGTTTTTTGATAACGGTTTCTTCATTTAATTTTACGTATTTTTGATAATGGTTCCTTTGCTAAAATGCTTGAAGCATTCGATTGTGTTCTGTGATTGCTGTCAAATGCATATTGACAAATATGTGATTTATGGAATTGTGCATTTTTATTGTAGGTTGGGTATATTTTTATACGTTTTGTTAATAGTCTACAGGTTTTCCCTATACTAGGGTTGTCCCCTGTCTTTTTTTGAAAAGGACAGTCATTTTTTCAAACAAATTGTCCTTATGACTTTTTTAGTCCTAAAAATGTCCTTTTTACAAACTATAATATTGCAATAAGTTCCAGTTTCCAGTATTTTTCATTTTCCTAAGTTGAATTGTTTGCAGCAAGCGCGTTTTTTTTGGTGGCGTACTTTATATCTTTCCCCTTAATGAATCATGAATTCAAAAGCCAAATGTTCTAAATTTATTTTTCGCACTCTACCCTAGCTCTTATTGTATTTTAAAACAAAATACACACATTTAATAAGTAAGCATTAAAAACATATTTTAGTATTTATTCATAATTTAGATGCCTGGAATTTAATCATATATATATTTTATATCTTGTTTCAGATTTCCTTAGAATCTGAAACCTTATTTAATGAACTCCATTTAATAATAGTTAACACTTTATTTTAAACCGTCTACAACTTAAAAGTTATAATAATGCCTGTGAAGCATTTTCTAACAATTCGTTCTGGGGCTGAAGCCCTCGCGTCACAGACCGGCTCGACCGATACTTAGTGGTATTGTTGTCAACGGAGTCAAGGTCACCAAAAATGGGTGCACCAACATGAAAGGTGCCGACGCTTATTGTCGCCTCTCCTTTTAGTTGTTTTCTCTCTGACTAAAATTTGGACTTAATAATGTGAATATTGACAATATTCAACATATAAAGTTTCTCAGGATATATTTGGATTCCTGTCTGGATTGGAGAAAACACTGTGATTCTGCACAAAACTGAAACAGAATTTTTGCACTCGACGCGCGATTGGCTAACCATGTTAGCATCATCAGGAGATGATTAAAACTGTCAAATCAAATCAAATAAGCTTTATTATCAAAAAAACACAGAGTTCTCATTGACAAAGCATAATACCTAAAATTCATTAGTAGAGACAACAATAAATGTAAACAATATAAAAACAAGAGAAAAAACAAAAATAAAAACAAACAAAAAAAAATTGTGTGTGCTTAAGACCACACGATAGAAGTGAAAACTTCGACAAGCGGGGTCATCGTTTATCACAATTTCGATCCGAGCCTTCGTTGCAGAGATGCGGCCGAAAAACGTAACCCCCCCCCCCCCCCTCAATCAGAGCCACATTCCCCCCGTATGGTCTAAGGTCCCCCCCCCCCACCATGGGGCGCACCTACTATAAAAATTCCGACCCCGTACCTCTTCCCGTTCTCCCGAAATTAATTATTTGTTTTTCCTTCTCTCCCCTCCCCTGGCCAAACGTGGGGGGGTACGGGGTTCCGTTTTCGTCCAGGATCTTCTTTTTACCCCGGCTACATCCCCTGAAAATTTTGGCCCTCTACCTATACGGGAACATACCAGTATAAGGAGCGTTACGTTACATATCCGAGCATGACGCGTGGCGCGTGATGCATGACGCGTGACGGCTCGGTCTCATTCAACCCCCACAAAAAAACATTTGCAAAACGCGCCTAAAGAAGTTTTCACTTCAAAAAGTGTAAAGATGTAAACAGTCACAACAAAACACAGCTGAACTTTCACATAACCCAGCCAGAATACAAAAAAGACAACATTCAGACCTTACATCCACAATAAATTCAATCCACAATCAAACCTCAAATCAAACAAATATCAAACGAGCAGCAGTTCCAAAAAAGCAACTACTTCCCAATCACAAAAAAAGCTGTAAAATTCGTCCAACCAATAATAAGCTTTCTTTACCAAAAATCTTCCTCACAAATCGGTTAAATTGCCTGTCATCCCTTACACTTTTGCATTCCAAAGGCAAGCGATTGTACATCTTTATACCCTCGTATATAATTGAGTGTTTTGTAAGGGTACTCAGACCTATATTTTCACTGTTGTACCTTGTCACATAAGCATTAGAACTCGAGTCATTACATCCCTTGTACTTTTTGTCGATCAACTCAACTGTCATAAGGATAAAAATACAAGTTAAAGTGAAAATAAGGGGGGGGGGGGGGCCTAATAAACAGCGGTTTACAGTAACCTCCGGAACGAGCCCCGCATAAACATCTCTCTGCACGCTTCTGTAATGCAAAACCAGATTGTATGAGATGCAGGCCAGCGAAGCCACAAAATTGAATCCCATATCTCAAACGAGACTCTACCAAGGCAAAGTAAACATTTCTTGCCGTTTTTGCTTCGAGTTCATTGCGAACCAATCTAATAGCATAGCAAGCCGAGGCCAATTTTTTTTCTCAACATACCAATATGAGTATCAAACTTCAATTTGGAGTCAATAAAAATTCCTAAAAAAATTAGCGCAGTCTTTATTTTCAATAGTTTCCCCATTTAGTAAGAGATTTGGCGCGGCTCCCCTAAATGTCATAAAACTAGTTTTGCCTATGTTAAAACTAAGCCTGCTTGCATCACAAAGTAGCATTATCCGTTCCTAGCCACAGTATTGTGGTATCATCAGCGAACAGTGGAAAGGATCCGGTAATGTTGATGTAAGCTAGGTCATTAATGTAGATGAGAAACAGCAGGGGGCCAAGCACCGATCCCTGGGGGACCCCATAATCAATGGTTTGCACCGACGACACACTGCGATGGCCACCAACCACCTGTTCCCTATTAGCCAAGACAAAGCACGTCCCCTAAACCCATAACAAGACAGTTTTTGCAGCAGTATTCCGCGATCCACACAATCAAATGTCTTAAAAAAGTCGCAAAACACCGCCGCAGCCATCTCTCCCCCATTTAGGCCCAAATAAAGCCTCTCCAGTAGATTGAAGACCGCATCACTAGTGCTCTCATTGCCCTGAAAACCAAATTGGTTTTTATTTAGCAAATTATGCTTTTCCAAAAAAGATAACATTCTGATTTTAACAATTTTTTGTATAATTTTTGAAAGTGTCGGAAGCATCGAGATGGCTTGAAAACAAGACGGGTCATTAAAGTTCCCACCCTTAAACAGAGGTCTCACCATGGCCATGCCCAAACAATCAGGGAATATTCCCCTGTCAAATGAAGTATTCGTAATTCCAGCAAGCCCTTCAAGCGCAGTGTCCAGAAGATTCATAAATACCTTCAATGGAATGCCGTCAATCCCTGCTGGATTTTTATTTTTCGTTGATCCACATATATTTTTTATTTCATCAGCATTGGTATGGTACAGACAAAAAGAATCGCGTACAGAAACATTTCGCAGAAATGGCCACCGAACAGTAAAAAATATTAAGCTATCTGGATCTATAACAGTATGACAATTAATATTAACATGACTTCCCCTTAGATCATTTACTATGCACCAAATTCCTTTTGATTTATTTTTTGCATTACTCATTTTAGTATCATTGCATTTTTTTTAACTTTCCGGTAAATTGATTTATTAAAATAATGCATCAAAAATTCAGTTGGATTATATTTTCTGAGGGTATGTAAAAACCGATGGATCCTTGAAGAGGTTTTAATTCCATTTGTTACCCATGCCTTTTTTCCATTTTGTTTTATTGTTTTTAGAGAGAAATTTATATTAAACAGGTTGACTGATCTAAGGTTAAATTCATTGAGTGAGTCTGGAGAGCTTCTAATCTCCTCCCAGTTTATTTTTTTGACAATCATTTCTAAATCATGCAAAATTGAACTTACTAAATATTCTCCCCTTTCTCACACCTCCTACATTCTCCTAAATATTCTGCCCTTTCTCACACCTCCTACATTCTCGGATTTCAAGTTTATCTCAGCTAATATGGCTTCATAATCTGATAAGGCGGCTGGTACAACCCTCGCCTTACAACAGTGTATTTTATACAAAGATAGTTGATTAAAGCACTTGAAACATTACTTATACGAGTTGGGTTCTCAATCAACATTTTTAAATTAAAGGATAGAAGGATTGCAGACAGACTCTGTGTGTGTATAAAATCTTTATCTAAAATAATTTGTATTAAAATCACCTGTAATTAAAATTTTTGATTTGACCTGCAAACAGGAAAGTAGGGCTTCCGACCTGTTCAAAAATAATTCAACTTGGCTGTGAGGGGGGCTGTAAATGCATAACAGATAATTGTTGATTTTTTTTTATTATACACAAGTGAGAATTGAAACTAATTTTCCACCAGCAAATCATGATACATACACACACTAAAATTTTTTATCCATTCATGATCCCCACAAACAAGTATTGCTGTACCCCCTCTAATTTGTTACTTCTGCAGAAAAAGGTGATCATTAAATATCCCGAGATAGGCCAGTGTTCAGTTATAAACAAAAATGAGGGTATGTTATAGTAGTGCAAAAATACTGTTAGCTCATTAACCTTATTACGTATTGATTGAATAATCATCTTCTGTTGATGCTAACATGGTTAGCGGATTGCATATGTCAAGTGCAAAAATTCTGTTTTGGTATTGTGGATAAAACTCTGTTTTAGTGCATTTTGCCGAAGGTTCCAAACCTCAACATAACTGTTATTATGTGATATCAAAACTAAACTCATCTTATTATGTACTGTTGAACTTGAGAAATGTACTAACACAGGCACAGGTTGATTCTATACCTACCTATTATACCTAGATATGGTGTGTACTTTTGGGGAAATTCTATGAAATCAAGGAACTTGTTCATTAGGCAAAAAATGATAATCAGGTGTATAGAGGGTTTTAATCATAGAACGTCATGTAGGGATCTTTTTTAAAAATTTAATATCCTAACACTTGTTGGTCTGTATTTGAAACATGTCTGTATATTCTAAAAAACAAGGATAACTATCCAACGCATGGCCAGTTACATTCATTTAGCACCCGAATTGCTCAAATTGAGTTGAAGCTATGTACCACCCTATGACACCCAGATAATTTTCCTCTGAAACTGGTTGGTTTTTCCTGTGAATCTGGTTGGTTTACGACCTCTTGTGCCTGAGCACATTGATATCATCGCCTCCAAAGTCTTACAAAATAACAAATATCTCTATATATTCGTTATCTATATACCCTCCCCGTGCCCTGTGACTGATCTTGAGGCAGTTTATGATTTCTTGATATTGCAAGATACTCTCTATGGTACAGATATCTTGATCCTTGGGGACTTCAATGTGACCGATTATGCTAACTACGTTGATAATGACCTTCTTTCAACTGGTAAATTAACCATGCTTCTCAATATTATCAATTGTCATAACTTTAGTCAATTCAATGGTGTAAGAAACAGCAACAACCGCCTATTAGATCTCGTGCTCTTTAATGGCACTGAGTGCAGTGTTAAAAAAGCCATTGACTTGCTTAGCAATGAAGTTCCACATCACCCGCCACTGCTGATCAATGTTTCCTGTATGACAACTAAAAATTTCTCAAAAAAATATAACGTGAATATTCCTTTAGATTTTATATACCAATTTCGAAAAGCAAATTTTACTAACTTATATCGGGAATTGCTTCTCATGGACTGGTCACCCATTTACCAATATACCGATTTGAACTTGGCCTGTGATGAATTCTATAACTTACTATTTGCCACAATTAATAACTGGGTTCCGAGGTCAACGCAAGCACAGAAGTTTAAATATCCTCCGTGGTACACCACCGAAATTAAGAGGAATATTCTCTTAAAAAATAAACTTCATGCATGGTATAAAAAACATAATGCCTTCTCTGCCTATCAGGAGTTTTCATTAATTCGAGCTCTAATTAAAAGAGACATTGAAGCATCACATAGACAATAATGTACTTCAAGCAGACCAACAAATCAAAGCTGACCCAAACAAATTGTGGTCTTATTTAAACACTAAGCTGTCGAAATTTAATCAAATCCCTAATGCTATGGTATATAATAATGAACATCCTGCAGATACCAAACAAATTGTTGATGCTTTCTCTGACTATTTCCATAAATCCTTTAACCCTCGAAATGCTCCAGTAGCCCATTCCCCCAATATTAATGTCACTTATCCCGTCATTGATATACATTTCTTCTCAGAAGAGGAGGTTTTTGGTACCCTAAAAACCATGAAAAACAAAATGACTTGTGTACTTAAGTCTGAAAAAAGCCTTCGTATAAAGACGAAGAGATTTCTCGCTGGTAAAGCTTACTATAATTTAGGTGAATTTTATAATGATTAGCATTTAAGTATTTTTTATGTTTTGCATTTTATCTTAGTTTTATTGTAACTTAGTGTCTAGTTTTATATCTTCTATAATGTTTTGACTTTGGCTTTGTCTACAACATTTATGTTTATATTGACAATGCATTTTTTGAGTTGAGTTTGAGACCTGATATGATTCCATCTTTCCTTTTTAAAGACTGTGCTCAGGTTCTCAGCGGGCCTCTCACATTTCTGTTTAATCTCTGCCTGTCAACTAAATCGATTCCTTTAGCCTGGAAACGTTCAAAGGTGACTCCTGTTCTCAAGAAATCCGACAAAGCTGACGTTACTAACTATAGACCTGTTACAATTATAAGCAACTTTTTGAAATGCCTAGAAGTGCTTGTCCACAACAGAATATTCCATAGTATAAAAAACAAAATTTCTCGTTGTCAGCATGGTTTCTTGAAGGGACGCTCCATTACTACAAACTTGGTGATTGCCTCGCAGATTATCGCTGAATCCCTGGATGGCACTTCCCAGATGGATATTATCTACACAGATCTGTCGAAAGCACTCGACAAACTGGATATTGATTTACTTCTGGACAAGTTAAAAGCTTTTGGCTTTTCTGATAACTTGGTACTGTTCTTTCGTGCTTGGCTTTGTGACAGGGCACAGTTTGTTGTTGTTAGTGGGGTTGCATCTCGGGATTATTCTTCTACCTCTGGAGTTCCTCAGGGGTCGGTCCTTGGGCCCCTGCTATTTGTTATATTTATGAATGATGTGTGTGAACTACTTGGCTCTCTATGTCTTCTGTATGCAGATGATCTCAAGCTTCTTTATCATATAAATTCTATCAACGACTGCCTAATACTTCAAAAAGATCTTGACTCACTAATTGATTGGTGTAAATTAAATAGGTTAAAGGTGAACATCGATAAATATCAGGTACTACCATTTACTCTCAAGTCTAACCCAATTATACACCACTATTCCATAAACAATACACGTTTACCTAGGTCAGAACATTTTAGGGATCTTGGTGTAACCTTTGACAATAAGCTGACATTTACAAAACATTCCGAAAATATAATTAGTGAAACATCCAGAACTCCCGGATTTATTACCAGACTTAGCCATGAGTTTCACGACATTGATACTCTTAAAACTTTATTATGTTCTTTTATAAGATCAAAACTAGAATACGCCTCATTAGTATGGTCACCAGCATACGATGCACACATAGATGATCTGGAAAGGGTACAACGTAGGTTCTTAAAGTTACTTTACCTGAGGACTCATGGTTCCTACCCACCTCAGGGATTTCCTGAGGAGAACTTGCTTCAAATGTTTGACATGCAGTCCCTTAAAACTAGAAGAGGCTACTTTCCCAAGTATTCCTATTTAGATTACTTAATAATCTTATTGACTGCCCTGATCTCCTAAATAAAATTAACTTTCTTGTTCCTCGCATGGGCTCCTGTCAGAATTTAACCTTTTCTTTACCTAGAGCAAAGACAATCCCCTGTGAATTGTCTTTGCCTAGAGCAAGAACAAATAAACTGCACTTTTCACCCATTCATACAATGTGCAAAACACATAATGCTTTCGGCAACAATTTTGACATATTCAATAGTTCTATCGCTGAAATACAGACTCTCTTCAAAGAACATGATCCTGACCGTGCATCATGACTCTCCTTATCCTGACCTACCTACTGCTAATACCTCCCTATTATTGATTTGATTTGTTTTATTCTTTTTTATTGTAAATTATTATTTTATAGTTCATGATGTTTTACTTGTGATTATTGCATACTTTACTGTAGATTATTGTATGTATTTCATAGTTTTAAGCTTAGTTAGGTACTTTGATTATCTTTGTAATCCTGCTTTGTAATTGGGTCCGAACCTGTTAAGCAGTGTAACTAAATAAATAATGTATAGGTATAGGTCCCCAAATGTAATTCGTGTAGGACTTTTCAACCTTCTCCTGCCAGACATTGGAAATTGTCAGAGTGTAAATAGGTTTAAGGGCCAGCTGAAAGAATTTTTTATATTGAAATTTCTTTATTCCATTGAAGGGTAGATGTGCGTCTTGTGGGTTGCTTATCCTATGTTTTATTTAGCTTTAAGGCCTTAGTTATAGATTTTTAGCTTTCTTTTTTCTTTTCATAGAGTATTCCTATACAATTTCATATTGTCAAAAGGAATATGTAATAATAAATAAATAACACCTCAATATCACACTAACCTAACAAACCAGTAATTAAACGTTATGACATTATTCTTGTCAAAGTCAATTCAAAACTTAACAAAGTGCAGGGTTTTGACTCTTATAATTTTACTGACCATTTTCTAACTTTTAGAATTCTCATTCTTAACAACGAGGAGAGATTTGTCCTTCTAAATGTCGGGCATTTGCCAGTTCTTTTAGGTTTTCAGCTTCTTTATAGTGACTGAATAAGAACTAGTGCAATATACACCCTGGGGCCAAAGCCGAAGCTGCCTTATTCAAAAAGTCTTAATAAAACTGAGGTGGAGCAACAGGCAACAATTTGTCTCACAAACATGAATCCTCCACAACAATGTAGAACATATCTACAATAAAATAAACTCTAGATATAAGCTTTAAATTTTTTTTGTTTGTTTCTTGGCCTTTACACTAGGTATTTAGCCAGACCGAATTTTATAACTTTTTAGGATTGCGAAATGAATCGCGTCGGAGGCCGGCTCCTATCCAAACTATTAATAATAAGGTGGTTACTCAGACAGACAGCACAACACAGGTTAATACTATTCTCGCTCCCAATAAGCTTTAAATACTTTTTATAGATCAATCACAGGAGTGATACTCTGCATGTCATTCTTTCTAGTAATTACAAACGCTTATTGCCCGCTAGGGAGATTGCAGATCTCTCTAGAAGTTAGATAAAAAATATACCAGATAAATAAAAAAAAGACTCCTGTCCTGTCCGTAATATTAACAAGTTAACCATACGCTGATCACGGAAATAGCTGTTATATAATAGTCAAACTACCTCTAAAAAGGCCATATTTATAGAATTTATGGAGAAACTATCATTTACTCAAAAAAACACAATAAACACATCACATAAAATTTTTGACAAGATAACATAAACATAAACATAACAATTGTCAATAGACGCCACTAAAACTCACCGGATCCTGGCCAATCGGGTGATGGGTCCACCCACGCGACGTGACAGTTTAACTTTTAGAGGTTAGCGGTAAATAAACAACGATGTTTACTTTTTGTCCAGAGGTGTAAGGTGTTTAATTTTAACGATTTCTCCCTGAATTTGCATTATTTATGAATATTTTTAGTCTAGTTACTTTCTAGAGACATATTTATTTAGTGTGTTCAAGTATTCTCCGAAAAATAGGACTCAAGGAAATACTATTACATCGAGAATAATTTAAGACTGTTTTGGTAAGTTCATTTCTAATGTATAGATTATAGATTTGTTTTCAGATTTAATACTATTAAAGTAATACTTCAAAATAATTTCAACTACTTACTTAAAAGTTTGTTCGAGTTAATTTATAGTATTAAGTCTACTAATAGTACTGTTTTTTTTCTGATTTGCAGGTATGCCAGGTACAAAGGGGATATAATCTTATATTCTTTAGTGCTTGAGGCCAGACAATAAAGATGGATATCTTGAAAAATATGTCTTGGGCATACCTAGATCCATATAATATCAAACGAAGACTGTTCTGACAGAATTTCCCCCCAGATTGTAATGTATTTAGACCATACAAAGAGATGGTCTCATACAAAGAGGGCATATAGATACAATGGAGGAAATGAAAACAAGTATCGAAGCTTATAATCAGTATGCTTGTGAGGAAAGCAACTGTAGTCATTGACATCTTACATTTTAGTATCTATACTTGGAAAGGTAACTAACATTGTTATAATTTATATTTATACATAATCAAAAAATATTTTTGTTACACCTATGTGCTCTGACGAGTTAATTTTTGTATGTATTCTTATTAAGTAGAATGTATTTATTGTATTTTATACAGTATTAATTTATTGCAGGATATGCGCTCCATAGAATCATCCACAGCAGCACAAATAAATTTTACAAGTGGGAAAAAAACATTTGAACTTCCTGTTTTTCACATAGACGAGGAGGAGCACACAAAATTGCAGAAACAATGAACAGAACTGAGGTAAAACAGGTAGGATTTGGAGAATTTCAGGTAATAAAGTCTTCAAAAGGTGAATATTATTATAATGTTTCTTATAATGAATTATTATGTGAGACAGAATGCAAAACATTATATTATAAAGTATGCAAGGATTGCATTCATCGCTACAGGTGTGAGGGCTCACAGTATTCTGTAAAAAACTATGATGTGTAAACACATACATTTGGTATGTTTGTATGAGCAATGGACAGGAAGCAATTTTGTTTTAGGTGATGTTGCTGAAATGCTTGCAGAAGAACAACTATCAAATATTAAGAATGACCATAACGAAGAAATTGAGAAGTTCATAAAGGGAAAAAAGATGTGAAAGTCAATGTGCAGCACCAGTAGATAAAAGAATGAAAAGGGAAATTGAAATCGAATCAGTTTCAAACTTTTTGAGATCCCTGAATGATGACTCATGATAAGTACGTTGCATTGTCAACAAGTTAATATATATTTTTTATAAAATAAATTTTTAAGTAAATATTGTACTTTTCTTATTTTAAAAAATATGTGAATTTGATATATCACTCGTAAGTTTCTTGCAGTTTCTTCTTACGAGCTGTAATCGAACCTGCGGATTTCTTAAATTAAATTGGATTTTCAAAATATCTAGTGTATTTTTTCCATAATGATTTACCTAGGTAGGTATATTTTATGCCACACTTGTGTGCCATGTAAAATATGCGTGAAACAACAATGATATTCTCTAGATTATCATTCCATTCATTAAAAAAAATTATAGTGCATAATAATTTGATGTCAAAATAATACAGAAAATAATTAACAATATTATCACAATAGATGTTTTATTACATAATAATATGAAAAAATCAAGTATCAAGTCTTACAAAAATAAATAGTTTCTTAACAATATTAAAGAAGGTACACCTATATAAAAATAATTTCTCTTCATGTAAGTTACTTATCTAAGATCTTGCAAAAGAGTGCTTCTTTCTGGAGGGACATTTTAGTCCTCCTCGTCTCTGTGAAAAACAGGAATTTCAAATGTTTTTTCCCACTTATAAAATTTGTTTGTGCTTCTATGGATGGTTCTATGGGTTATATCATCTCTGTAAGTGCATATCCTGAAATAAATTAATACTGTATACATACATTCTACTTAAGAATATATACAAAAATTAACTTGTCAAAGCACATAGGTGTAACAAAAATATTTTCTGATTATGTATACGTATAAATTATAACAATGTTAGTTACCTTTCCAAGTATATATAGATACTAAAATGTAAGATGTCAATGACTACAGCTGCTTTCTTCACAAGCAGACTGATTATAAGCTTCGATACTTGTTTTCATTTCCTATATGCCCTTTTTGTATGAGACTGTCTCTTTGTATGGTCTAAATCCATTACAATCTGGGTGGAAATTCTGTCAGAACAGTCTTCGCTTGATATTATATAGATCTAGGTATGCCTAAGACATATTTTTTCAAGATATCCATCTTTATGTATTGCTTCAAGCACTAAAGAATATGAGATTATATCCACTTTGTACCTGCAAATCAGAAAAAAACAGTACTATTAGTAGACTTATTACCTAGTATAAATTAACTCGAACAAACTTTTAAGTAAGTAGTTGAAATTATTTTGAAATATTACTTTAATAGCATTAAATCTGAAAACAAATCTATACATTAGAAATGAACTTACCAAAACAGTCTTAAATTATTCTCGTTGTAATAGTATTTCCTTGAGTCCTATTTCTCGGAGAATACTTGAACACACTAAATAAATATGTCTCTAGAAAGTAACTATCTAAAAATATTCATAAATAATGCAAATTCACGGAGAAATCGTTAAAATTACACATCTTGACAAAATGTAAACAAAAACGTTGTGTTTACCGCTAACTTCTCTTTCCGAGGGTGCCGCTCTAACCTCTAAAGTCAAAGTCTGACGTCGCGTGGGCGGACCCATCACCTGATAGGCCAGGATCCGGTGAGTTTTAGTGGCGTCTATTGTCAATTGGGAATAATGACACATGTCAACTTTCGGCTAACTGTAGCCCAAATGCTAAAAAGGCAAATGTATTTTTCATGATTTTGGGCATGCATTGGGTTTTAGTTAGTTTTATTTGGTTGGGCCTCCGGGAGCGAGCGAAGCGAGCAGAGTGCCATGCGTACAACCATTTTTTACCATTGTGCAACCACCAGTAGCGTCTTGCGATACTGGTCTATTGTCAACTCTTCTGTTTGGTTCCACGAGGCGAACCGACGTTGACCGAATCGACAGAATTACCCATGTCTTCGCGGTACACTGAATTATTTTCAATGGGCTAGTAGCTCAGTGGTTAAATAGTGTGTTTGTAACGTGACGGTTGCTGGTTCGATAGTAGACATTTCCCGGGCCACATCAGAGGGCTTCAGCAAACACCATATCTTTAGGGTCTAGCGAATTGCTGTCAACTGATCTCGTAGCTTAGTGGTTGGATGCTGAGTCTGCGAGTCGATCCCAGTGGCAATTTTTTTCTTCATTTTGGACATGCCTTGGGTCAGTTTTGGTTAGTTTCTGTTGGTTGCGCCCACGTAGCGAGTGAAGGGCCATGCATGAAATGTAATATTAAACATTTTTTCCACAACGTGATACGCGCGCAACTCTGAAGCCCTATGATGTGGTATGGGCAACGATAAGTCTGGTTTGATCCGCGTCAGTGTCAAGCTATGTTTATCATTCCTTTTAAGGCTATATTTGTAAAACGTGTTTTTTTTTGTTGATTTTAGACGTTCTTTGGGTTAGTTTTGTTTGGTTGCGTCCCGGAACGAGCGAAGCGAGTGGAGAGCCATGCGAAATTATGTATACAAAACTTAATTAACACTTAATTATTATTTTTGCGGACATTAGGCTAAAGTCGCCAGAAAAGTTGAAAACAGGCCGCTGTCTGAAGATGCTAGTGCAACCACCAACGGAAGCGATTTAGGTTAGGGTTTAAGATTTGCGCTACATTTAGCCCAAGAATCGTAAACTCTAATATAGGATTGCCGAATCGGCTAAATCTGCCCGCCAATGCAATGCGAAAACTCTCACTGGCTGTGACGTGAGCTGCAGTCCGTTAGTGACGCGTTTACTATGTAAATGCATGGAAAATATGGGAAACTTGCAGTGCTTTTATGGATTATGAATATCTAAAGTACCATATTTAGCTTTGTTATTTACATTAAATGTCCGTATTAAATCGTTTTAGTACGTATACTAAATTATTGAATAACAAATGAGAAATACAACCTTGTTTCGCTTATATTTTGACATTTACAAATGCAAAAATTAAATCATTATTACACAAAATCATACATACAACCTACTGTTTTTTGACAAACAAAGACAGATATTATAATACATTTGGCCGATGGTGATTTAGTAAAACCCGTGTGCTTTATGGCATTGCCCCAAAAATCGATTCTTTGCATTGACCTACCTATATTCTATAAGTTTTAATTAATTATTACAATCAACAAATACTTACTTATATACTAAAAATAGGTAATTAATTACGAAGAAAAATAATATATTAGGCATATATAACTATATATGTAAGTAGTACACAAGAATCGTAATAGGGTTTACGGTTCTTGGGTTATAAAAAACTTAAAAGAAATGTATGAGCATTTTAATATCATATGTGTATATAAGCACTATAAGCAGGCAGCAAGCACACAAACTTTTAAGTCTTGTTCAAGCTCAAAAACTCGGTTGATGATCACTCAAGCACACCAACTTTAAAGGTCATTGCTAAAGCTCAAAAACACTGTTTTCAAAGTTTTTACAGAAATACAATGAACACAAATGTATCCACCCTACACACGAGTTAAAATTATTAAAATTGTTCAAATAACACTGAAAACAACGATTGTATACGTCTGAAAATGCACGGTCAGAATAGAAACAATCCGGTCAAGGACTGCGACTGACGTCACAAGCAAACACGTGCGATTGATATTTTGGCGAACGTATGTCTTATGAGATTGAGCAATCCTGTTAAAGTTTACGATTCTTGCATTTAGCCGCTCCTCAAATGTCATTGCTACTGTCAATGTCAAATATCGATGCTTACCTCAGACAAAGAAAGAAGATTCCCTTGTCTATGATGCTTACAAAGTAGTGCTCTTCTCATTGACTTGAATGACCACCTACTTTCTACCATCCAACCAGTTATCTTCCTTCATCCTCTGATTATAATAAACGTGCCAAGTCAAAAATACCTCAGACCACAACGATCAGTATCAGTATCAGAAGGGGTGGCACCTAGCGGACCTTGCACTTAGGCCACCAATTGGGCCCGTTGTGCCCCCAGCCCGCATTAGAGAACCTCCAGGATGCCGGTCCTTCTTAAGAAAGCTTGCATCTCTTTCAGACTAACACGACGCGCTGAATCTGGCTCGATCGACGTCACGCCAAAGATTCTGAATCTTGCCCACGCGAAGGCGGGGCATTCCGTAAGTAGATGGTATGGGGTCTCATCGTCCTCCATGCACCATCTACACTCCCCCTCCTCTGCAATTCTCAGCAGGGTCAGGTGCCGTCTAAGCCTACAGTGAACTGTGTAGAATCTTACCAGGGCCCTGCACTCGTTCCTAGGTAGGCACAACAGCCGCCTGGCGAGACTCTTCGCGGGCCCATGTATCATGAGCCTCGTCTGTCTCATCCCCGGAGTCGTCAGCAATACCTCCTCCGCCCGACCCTCCATCCAGGCCTCCAAAGCTCTTTCGCGAACACTCTGGGCGATCCCCACACAGGGATCAGGCCCCAGGTATCTGCGTGCGGAGCCTTCAATTAGTTCAATCAGCCAGCTTCTAACGCTCCCTTACCAACAAAGAGCGCGTGCTGACCGACTTCAGCGCTATGAGTGCGGCCTTGCTGTCGGAGCAGAAGAAAATCCTCCCGCCACCGACATTGAGCCTTAACGACTCCCAGACCCCCATCATGATCGCAAAAATTTCCGCTTGAAAAACCGTTGTGTGCTCGTCCAGTGAGGCGGATAGTTCCCGCCCAGGGCCTCACAGTACGCACCAGCTCCGAACAGTGTTCCCATTCTGGACCCGTCTGTGAACTAGACTAGCCCATCCCAGGTTCCCGTCCTTCCCTCCGTCCAATCCTCCTTTGTAGGGAAGAGGAAGTTCAGCCCCTCGGGAAAGCCTATCTCAGGAACCATCGCGTCACCTGACATACCCAGAATGGCTAGGTCCCCAGACAAGCCCCGCCATAGACCACAATGGCCCTGGCTGGAGCCGTTGTCATTCCACATCCCCGCATCAGCCAATCTCATGGCCACTCTGGCTGCCTCGTGCCTCACCCGGTCCGCCAACGGGGGCAACCCCACCAGGACCTCCAGGGCCCTCGTGGGCGCCGTCCTCATGGCCCCGGTGATGCAGAGGCATGCAAGTCGCTGTAGTTTGTCCAGCACTAGTCTGGACACTATTTTCATGGATCCTGGCCACCAAACAACCGATCCGTGCATGAGCATCGGAACGAATATCGTCTATAGATCCATAACATAGTTTTCGGCCCAAGTCCCCAGGTCCCTCTCAGCGCCCTACGGCAAGCCCACAGGACACTGAGAGCCCCCGCGGTCTTGAGACGAATGTTTCCTGAAATGTCAGATTGGAGTCCAACCAGACACCCATATACTTGACGCATTTCTTAGCCACAAGAGGGGTCCCTTCCAATGTGATGTTGGGAGAGACCTCCAGCTTGCTTTTCCTGGTAAAGATGACCATCTCTACCTTGTTGGGATTCGCTCTGAGTTCGTTATCCCTACACCACTCTGAGAACCTTGTCAGTGCTTCCTCCAGAAGCCTCTGCAATATTCCCACCTCAGTACCTTGTGCCATAATCACAACGTCGTCTGCATAGGCCTGTACATAGACCCCATGGTCTACTCTCAGCATACCCAGGATCTCGTCCACCACTAGACACCACAGGAGGGGGGACAAAACCCCCCCTGAGGACATCCCCGCGACGACTCAATCCCAACCACCTCATTTTCCAACCTAGCCTCGACCCTCCGCCCGGTGAGCATGGAGCGGATCCAGCACGTTATGACCGGACCCACCCCCGTTCGCTTCACCGACCGGCAGATCGAACCCACGGCTGTGTTATTGAAGGCTCCTTCAATATCCGCAAACAAGCACACCGATAGCCGTCCGCCCCCAGCCCCCCCTCCAGCCTGGATACCAGGTGGTGAAGACCCGTGTCCACCGACCTGCCTGTTCGATATGCGTGCTGTTCCGGACTCAGAGGGGGCCCTTAGAGCCACCCACACCCTAAGGTATCGGTCACTAGTGTCTTCATCAAGAAGCTGGTGATACAAATAGGTCGATACGATTTCGTATCGGTGTAGTCGTTCCTTCCCGCCTTGGGAATGAACACCACTCTGCTGTGCCTCCAGGGCTCCGGCACATACCCGTGTGCGATAGAGGCCCTGAAAAGGTCCATCAACGGCGTGCTAAGGAGTCCTCCGTCACGCAGTAACAGCGCCGGGAAGACCCCATCCTTACCTGCCGCCTTAAACGGGGCGAAGGTCTAGATCGCCTACCTTAGCATACTGTAGGTGACCATCTTTCTGGCAGTGCCGTAGTCAGCTCTAATGCTGAACCCGGCCCCGCCCTCATCTCCCCGGTCCATACCTGTTGAGCCTGGGAAGTGTGTGGTCAGTAGCTGGTGCAGAGTATCCGCCGGCGACGACGTATAGCCTCCACCTGGCTTACGGACACTGCTCAATTTGACGAGTGGATCCCTTGACAGCACTTGCAGAGCCTAGCAGCGGCCGGGGCTCACAGTAGGCCCTCCAGGCACTCCTTCGCGATCCTCTCAGCACTCTTTTGTACTGCCCTCGGACCTATTTATATAGGTCCCAGTCAGCATCTACCCCGCTGTGTCTAGCCCTATTAAAGAGCCTTCTCAGCTGTGTCCTAAGGTTCTCCAGGGTGGAATTCCACCAAGGAGTTTTCCCTTTACAGTGACGCTTAGTCAAGGGGCAGCTGCTTGCGAAAGCCCCGGCCATCGATGATCCTATCCACCTTGCGGCGTCATCCAGCTCATCGGCGGCCCGGTACTTTCTCGGCACTCCCTTAGACGCCAATTTAGTTCCTCCCTATAGAGGTCCCAGTTGGTTGCTATGGGGTTCCTAACCTCCACAGCTCTCGCTGAGGGCCCAGTTCTATAGTGATGTATCTGTGGTCCGACATCGAGTCCTCCACAGACACACCCCATTTCGTAATATCCGGGAACAAAGCCCTGGTGCACAGAGTCAAGTCTATGACCGAGCTTCGTCCCGTAGTAAAGAAAGTGGGTTCACTTCCTCTGTTGGCCACCTGTAGCCCCACAGATGCAATGAATTCCAACAATTCTTAACCTCTCCTATTGGACCCAACACTGCCTCACATTATATGATGCGCGTTGTTATCACATCCAATCAGGAGTGGAGTATCTACCTCCTCGCAGTAGGTAACCAGATTCCTGATTCCCTCCGGCGGGCAGGGTTGATCGGCTGGGAAGTACGCTGACGCTAGTACAACCCTCTGTACACCTACGCTTGTAGGTATCTTGACCAGGATAGGGACCAGGTCCCTGGTAGCCTTATCCCTTAGGAAAAAAGTCTCCAGTCCCACTGTCAATATACCTGCTCTGGGGTCCCCCATAGTCGGATCCGGTGTATACAACACAGATCCCGCCATGGACAGCCCCTTTACCCTGGATTTGACAATCCAGGGTTCCTGCATAAGTACAATTGCTGTACTCTCCTCTACTATCTTCCTGCATAGGTGGTCCGTAGCAGCCCTACTATGCTGCAGATTTATCTGTAGAATGGACATGGTCAACGCCCACCCTTCATTCGTACTGGAGAGCGCCTTTCAGTCTGAGTCAGACCGACGGAGCTCTTCCTCTGTGGCACCTCTCTGAGGGGGCCCCACTTCTACGCTAGTCCCTGAATGAGGAGGGGCTAGCGGCGATCCCACCATGGCAGAACCGGCAGCCTCCTCAGAGGCCCCCACGTCCACGTCCATGGCGAGCTCACCCTCGGGGCCCTCCTCCGGAGAGCTCCCGTCTGGAGCCGCTGGCCCCTCCTCAGTTCTCGACCCCGGTGCGGCCAAGGTTACCCTTACCTGCACCGCCAAGGAGAAGAGGAGAGAGCCCCTGGACGCGATGGTGTCAGCGGACCTGTCGTCCACCCCTATCACAATCCTGGAGCCCTTCGCCTCCGTCGTCCTCTTCCAGACTCTCCAGAATCGGCAGTCCAAACCATTCTGGCCCTCAAGGCAGCAGACTATCGCTTCATCAGAGACGTCCGCCCCCAGCCCAGGAATCCAGACTGCCGCCCTCCTAGCCTCAACCCTTGCGGGTCCACCTCAACCAGGTTGGCGACTCCCCAGGGCCTAACGTTAATCAGCTCCCTACGGATCCACCCCCTGGATTCCTCGTCATCCGCGATGATCAGGATATGGCCACGCCACACTCTGATCTTGCGAATTCTCGGGGGAGATATATCTCCCCTCATTATGCTGAGGCTTACCCAGCGATTGTGGGTCCCGATGGACCTCAGCACGTCCTCGGCAGACAGGTTTGTTTCTTGGCCCCGAAGACCCACTAGGATCCTCGGTCCCTCCACCGTGGCCGTCTGAGCATATGACTTCGGGGCCCCTTGTGTGGAGCCACTCACGGTCGTACTTCCTTTCGCGGGTTCCGCTCTTTTGGGACCCGCCTTCTGCTGGTCTTGCCCGGGTGCCTTCGGATTGGCATTATAAGATCCTTTACACAAATAGTGCACTATATAAAAATCGGCCTTTTCCATTGGTCGATCCGCATGGCCCTCCGCTCGCTTCGCTCGCTACGGGGGCTCAAGAAAAGGAAACTAACCAGGTGCTAACCCAATCTAACCCAAGACATACCCAAAATCAAGAAAAAGAGCTGTTTAGAAACATAATCTTTAAAAAAAAATAAAAAAAAGCAACGGGGTTCGAACCCGCGTTTTCCAGGTGAGACCCAACGATCTAAACCTCTACACCACAAGAGCTCTTGATAGAAACCGATTGCATCACGAGATGGATCGACCAATAGGAGAGGTCGATTTTTACATAGTGCACTATTTGTGTAAAGGGTCTTTAAATGCTTCGGATTGGCCCCTGAGCCGACCTTCCTTTTTCTCTTCCCGCCCGCCGTTTCCGAAGTGCCCCTACGGAGCCTTCCGTTGACGGCGTGCCAGGTTGATTCTGGGCCGAGGACGAGCTCGCTGTCAGTCCAGCCGCCAGGAGCCTCTTCCTCTTCGTCTTCTTCTTCTGAGCCCCGCTTCTGTTTTTGGAGCGGGGCTCCGTTCCACAGTCTGAGGGCCCAGCCTTGACCGAGCCCAAGCCCATGCCCCCTTCGCTGCTAGCAGGGGTAGCGATCGGTCCCCTTGAGGAGCCCGGTTGCTCCCCCGCCTCACAGGGGGGCATTTCTTTAGATAGGGGACCCTTTTCGGATCCCCCATTTTCTTTTTGTTTTTCTGAATCCATAGTTGATTCCACGAGTATGGGGGAAATAAAAAGTTACCAGCCAAGGAGCCCCCACTTGGTCAGAAGGCAGAAATAAAACGGGGTGTGCCCGGTGTCCCGAGTTTTGTCGGCTGAATACACACACCCCCAGCCATCCATCCCTTCGGCGCCGACAGAAACCTTGGGATTGGGGGGGTTTTTATGGTGGTCCACACTCCACATCCACAACGATATGCCGCCAAGAAGCCAAGTGGGAAGAATAATATTAATTTAGGCTGTTGTTAGTTTGGCTTGCTGGTGTTTTCTTCTAGTTTTGTGATAATATCACAAATTTTTGCTTGAAAGATATACTTTTACATTCATCTTGTGACTAATTTGTGTACGGAGTGGATCAGTGGGCTACTTAATAGAGACAACACAAACAGCATCATGGCTGCTTGCATTGTTTTTGTTTGTGGATTAAGAGAAGATTAAGTTATAAAATGCACTATTTTCCTTCGTCCCTTATCTTGTAAAAGTGTTTGCGTCATAAGACATTAAATATAATTTTGTATTTGTATAACGAACTGTGAATTTTTTCTAATGATTATTATTGATTTTTAATTTTAAGTATGTACATACGATAGACATATCTTGAATTCACTTATTATTGTTTATATTACATTCTGACTATTACTTTCAAGTGACTAATTTGTATTAATGAATATACTATTTTTAATATTAAGAAAATATTATTCAGATATATTGGTTTAATCTTTATTTTATAATATCATACAAATATTTACTTAGCACTATTATATAAATATTTTAAAGGAATATGTATTTAATATTATTATCTATTATTAATAATATATTTGTCAATCTGTCTCTCGTAATATAAAATAAATATTTCTTTTCAATATTAAATAAACATTTTTGTGCTATCAGGGTATCTTGTAGAGGTATCATTAGAGATGTTGGGTTATCCCACTCAACGGAAGAAATTGTCGAACAAATCAAAAGTCCTTATAAATGTATAGCTGCAAGAAGATTATCCAGAAAAAGTTTTACAAAAATTCAAAATGAAGAAGGAAATTTAACAGATAAAGTAGAATTTGTCCCAACAGGGACTGTAGTACTTACCTTTGAGGGTAAAACGTTACCAAATTATGTAAAAATGTATAGAGTAGAACATAAAATTACCATTTATATCTCAACATAAGTTCAATGTTTTGAATGTTTAAACTTTGGGCACACAAAAAGGACTTGTAGAGGGAAACAAAAGGTGTTCTAAATGTGGAGAGGTGGAGAGTTGGAACATGATAAAAAAGAATGCGAACAAGAAGATATTCAGTATTACAATTGTGATAAAGAACATTTAGCCACAAGTAGGGAATGTTTGGAATATCAGAGACACAAGCAGATTAATATACACATGGCTTGCGAAAATGTATCATTTTTTGAAGCGTGTTAAACATTTCCTCAAATTAGCAGCTCGAAGAAAAATAGTAATGGCAAGTTAAGTGAAGAAATAAAATGGGATGAAAACACAAATCTCTTGTCTAAAGAATTCCCACCCCTCAATACAAAAAAGGTTTTTGAATGTATAACAGTACAAGATCGAAGACGTTACATGTAGACAGGAAGAATTGATAACAGAGAATGGTATAATAAAATAGCAAGTAGTACAAATAAAAGGAAATTGCCCATTTCTCCAGGGTATGATGACATAGCACATAAACAATGTTTCTTATTTCCTTCAGAAAGAACGGAGGGACATATGCAATAATAATATGAAGATGCAGAAAGGTCAGGTTTGGGCAGTCAAGTGAACAATGTAAGTTTTGATTTAAATTCAGAGATGGAAGATACCTCTGACAATGACAATAGAGTAACATTTTCCCAAATGTTACAGATTTTATTAATTTTAAAAAGAAGTAATTTAACTGAAAACGATTATTGTTCTGCAGCAATGTTTTTGCAGGGTTGTATGGATATAATTACATTTAACAAAGATGTCAGTTATAGATAAATTACTTATTATTCAGTGGAATATACGTAGTATAAATAGTAATAAATCAGATCTTTTAAATGTCATACATAATTTAAAACCACATATACTCATTTTACAGGAAACATGGTTAAAACCTAATTTTATTTTTAATATCCCTACATATAATATTTTTTATTACGCATGCATCATAATCAACGATTATCGCACGCTGCAGCGTGCTTAAAATGATGTTTATGATGCGCCTACTTTTTTAAAGGTTGCTATAGAAACATTTGATCATGTCAAATGTGACAGATTAATATATTCGTCAATATATCCCTTAAGTTTAATATTTAAAACATTTTTGAGATTATGATGCATTCGTAATAAAAAATAGCGTATGATATACGTGTATAAGGGGCCTTTAAAGCACGCGCGACATATTTCAAAACACGACGCGCAGCGGAGTGTTTTGTAAGTCGCAAGAGCTTTAAAGGCCTCTTATACACGTATATCATAATATACTATTATTTTTGAATTACCTTACTGCAAAATATTACAAAAATCAGAAATATGGCCATCTTCAAAAATGTATTTCAAGCAGTTAATGCCCGATAACAGAGAACAAATATTCTCTGCCGATAATACACATAAAGAGATTGCATATAGCTGATGACATTACGTGTTTTAATGTGGTCGAACTTGATTAAGTTGAATGTGGTTATCCAACGAGAACTAGACAAGGCGACTTTTTGACTTTCCCTGTACTTTTATAAAAATAACTGAAATAGCCATCTTATGTAATTTTCTCCCGCAAATTCGGATATGTTCAGCAAAAAGCAATTGAACATCAAATAAAAGTGCTAGGAGTCACTTTGATATATTTTTAAATGGAACACCCTGTATATTACTACATTTTTGGACTCTCTAGAAAAATCTAAACACATTTCGTGTATAATATCCCATACCTATCTTTAGCTGTTTACCAAATATTGACAGTTGAAAGTCGGGCATTTTGACACTTTGACAGGCTCTAAAATCTATACCGCACGAGATCAAGTTTGCACATTCCTATCTTGGGTTTTCATAAGCTATCGAATGATAGTAACTTTGAATTTAACCGGAGGTTTAAAAGTTCCGGTTAATTTTATCCGCAGGTTAAATTCGAAGATAATGTCATTCGATTAGGATAGGAACGTGCAAACCGTTTTCTTTGATCTTGTGCGGTTTAGATTTTAGAGCCTGTTAAAGTATCAAAATACCCGACTTTCAACTGTCAATATTTGGTAAACAGCTAAAGATAGGTATAGGATATTATACACAAAATGTGTTTAGATTTTTCTAGAGAGTCCAAAAATGTAGTAATATACAGGGGGTTCAATTTAAAAAAAATATCAAAGTGACCCCTAGCACATTTATTTGATGTTCAATTGCTTTTTGCTGAACATATCCGCATTCGCTGGAGAAAATTACAGTTGGCTATTTCAGTTTTTTTTATAAAAGTACAGGGAAAGTCAAAACGCCTTGTCTAGTCCTCGTTGGAGAACCCTGTACATCAATCGGCTGGCTTCGTGGTGAGATGAAAACTTTCTAAAGCTCAATAAGTGTAAATATATAAGATTTTATAGGTGTTAAAATCTTAATGGTGAAGCCTTGGAATCAGTTAGCTATTTAAATGATTTGGGAACGTCTTCGACAAATATCTTAATTTTAATATTGACTTAGACGTCACCAGACATGAATCCCATTGAACATGTATGGGATTATATCTTGACAGAACAATATCCAGTCGAGAAAAGCCCCTTTGACCTTCCAGGACTTGATTGTAGCTGTGGACAATATGCATGATAATTTTTATTGATAACCTGATTCGCAGGATGCCTCAATGCGTTGGCCAATTGATTGAAAGGGGAGACGATAATACAGACTAGTTATGTTTTTGTTACTATTGTTGGGAAAACACCCCAACACGTGTAGAAACTATCGTTTTTCACCGGATAGTTTGGTGATAACACCCTGTATGTAATGTAATGGCTTAGCTCAGACTATTATTGAGGCCTCGGATGAAAGAACCTGACTCAAACTATTAACTTAAGTGGACACGATATGGCACCCCTGATTTGAGTCATTACAATAGCAACTCTTCACTCGTAAAGCAAAACGTTTGTAATCGTTTTCAATTTAATGTATTTTCGTCTCAGTCAGCATTGTGAACAATAGTCTGTCAAATAAAGAAAGAAAACCGTTTCTACCCTTTTAATCTCAAATGAATTCGGTATGTGTCACCGCCCACTTTTATTATGTAGTTTTGCCGCTAGGCGACCAGCTCAAAGAAAGAAATTAATCAAGTCAGTGCTCTGCTAACACTCCACGTTGCTAGATCGGTCTCGTCACCGCGCTCTAGCAAGTGCCTCTTCGCGCCAAAAGGTCCTACCCTTTAGCCAATCTCTTCTTGTATGCACAAATATTAGAGAATATTTAGTGCACCTTAGTTATCTTTGTCCAAGATTGAACAAAGATCTCCTTTGGGCTTTTTTAAGCAATTCCTCGAAGGCAGAAAGATAGCGTCCCCTTTAGTTGAAGCGAATCCATAAAACGGCGGCACCGAATTGATAGCTCAAGTGGTCTCTGTACTGTACAAGTTAATTCAAGGATTCAAAGTGGAATCCCTAGCTGATTAGAGTGAAGTAAAACATTGGAGATTAAGGTATTCTGTACGAAAGAAAGGTGCTAGATTGAAAGCATAAAAGTTCATTTCATTTAAAGTCAAAATGACAAACATATTTCAGTTTTAAATTGCATAATCAAGACTGTTTTAGTCTTTAGCTAATAATTAACAAACCTTTTGTAACATTAGTTGTATGCTTGAATGAACGAATGATTGGAAGTTTAGTCTAAGAATTGTACATATATAATCTCTAATTTCTATTTAACATAGAAAACGCTGTCTATTTATATCTATCATCTTCAAATGCAATTTACACCTGCATTATTAAATTATATTAAACCGAATACATGTTTCAATTCCTCTCACCACCCTATAGTAATACAGTTTAATAAAAGTGGTTAATTAAGATATCACACCCTTCTTTATAGTTTTAAGCAATAATAAAATCACTTGTTTATCCCGACCAGCTATATACCATTTGTTTCTCAAAAAATAAAATTTTGTCACTTACAATGTTTTAACATTTTTTGTAATTTCCTTTATTCTGCATTATACGAAAAGAAAATTACAGAGGTTATGTCTCACATAGTTTGGTATTAAAACAGGGAATAAGTTCACCATATTTTCAATAATACAGGGGGGAGATGTATGTATTATTAATAATAAGTGCAACCATTTATGAGAGATTACAGGGATCAAGAGTGTGGCACTATGCATTTGAGAATTACAGACTCAGAACCGGTTTATCAATGCTCAGTTAAAAGTGTCAGTTATACAACTGAGAGTTTGCGGCAACTTACTGTTGATTTATAATGGGCATGATTATCACATTAGTTTTAAGTCAGTTTTAAAGCTAAAAGTTTGATCACCTAATTGTTATGTTGGCAACACTTTTGAAACCAAAGTTATTTATTCTATATTCTATATCCCTGTGGGAAGAAACGAGCTGTCAAAATGGACAAAAGAAGCTGCGGATAGAACTGGCTTAAACATAAATGATAAAAAATTACAAACCACTCACTAAGAGCGACAGCTGTCAGCAACCTAGAAAAGCAGGGATCGAAGAGCAACAGCTGATAAAAATAACAGGGCACAATCGAGCTAGTTCCATAAAACCCTATTTACAAATGGATAGTATCCATCACTCAACAATTATAAACGCTTTAGAAATGGAAGCAAGGAGCCTGTTCCAACGCAACCTTGTCAGTTTTGTCTTGAAGAACTAACCTAAAAAACGTTCAGTTTATTAAGATCGTTTTCTGAATTTTAAAGCTAGCTATAAAAAATCATCAACGTGTCAGTAAAGCTGGATTTTAAAAAGCATAAGTTTATATATTTTTAGACCTGAACAGAACAACCAATATCTGTGAGAACAACTTCTATAGCTGTTGATGAAACTCCATTTGAATTATATGAAATAAAAATAATTTGGGAAAATATCGTTACGCAGGTGACCCCCAAACTTGAAACAGACACCATAAGTGTATAACATCAGATATAACCAAGCCGAGGGAGAAAAGAGAGTACTTCTTCGAAAAACTATACAGGGTGTCCTTTTGCATTTCAATAGAGACAATAAAGTCCTCATTTTCTTTGTTTTTGTTTGTAATATTTTCGATCATTAAAAGTAGTAAACTTGAGTTGAATTTTCAAGAAGGTGTTTAGTATACAAAACATCATTAAGACGACCCATTAAGTTTAAAAATACTAGTTTAAAAGTATTTACAGACAGTATGGAGCCAGAAATATCAAAAGCCATAAAACCGAACGGCGCTAGGTAGCCAAAATAAGAGGACTCAGTCCTAGAACAATCATAAGAGGAAATAGTTTATTTACCCATCAGTTATAGCCTGAGGCTATATAGCTCCTTAATGGAAAAATTATTAGAAATGCAGTATGCACTTAAGGGTTAGTGGTTAAAACATCTAAAAGTCGGTAATACCTACACAAAAAACCAAAGTGAGTTCAGCCACAAACACTGATGTGAGACTTCACTACAATTAGTCATATCAAAGTGGAAATAAATTATTGATAAAGGCGACAAAGTAATAACCAGTTTTTTGGATTACAGGAGAACATAAAGACTCTCCCGACTCTCTCACAATTAAAAAAAAATATATTATAAGGTGATATAACTCCTCATCTAACATGGAAGTTAGGAAGAGTCGTCATGCTTCAATAAAGTAAATACAATATTGCTAGGCTAGGCACAGTGCGCACTGCATCTGGTACAAGATCATTAGTAAAGCTTTGTTCTTTGCGAAATATATAATATTTCTTTGAATGCGCGCTTTTCAAAGGGGGCGGTGATGTTTAAGTCGCACGCTTTGCTGTAATTTATGTTCTTAAAAACATATTATTTTTTTTACTACTAACATGATAAATCACCATTATTTACTCCATTCCTCAAATGAGAAGTAACATTTCTCACCCTAGGTAAATAATAATATTAAAAAAAACCTAGGTCAATAATGAAACGGAAACGGAAAATGTCAA
>MU186567.1:27072-43042 GCA_016904865.1 Pissodes strobi | reverse complement strand
TTTTGTCTCCACAATAAATAATAGAACTGCATTGGTGCGGCCAATCTTTTCACGCGTCTTCAAATAACCATTGCTAAGCGATGGTGTAGGTAGCGTGAGTTCGACGCGGCGAAGTCATTGAGATCGAACACGATATTTGACACTCTTTCGCATCTGGTATGGATTATCTGGGGTAGAGTCAGGAAAATGTTGAATAGAGCTTTCTATATTACTTACAATATCAAGTAACTTATCATTTGGTGGAGGCAATGCAAAATTCAGACCTTTGTTTAAAACATCCAATTCAGCTTTATCAAAAGATCGAGAAGATAGGTTTTCCACAATGTTTACGACTTTCTGAGAATTATCATACTTAGGTGTCATTTTCCTTAGTTTTCAAAGTTTTTTATTGATCGATGACATTTTTCTCTGGAACTCGTACCATTCTTCATGTTCAACATTTGTTAATATAAATGTTAGTTTTTTTATATAGTCTGTATGCTCATAATTCGAACATACTTTATGGTACTAATTTTTGAAAGGACTGTACAGTTTATCCCAAAGGAAATGCTGTAACGTTTTTTCTTGTCCCTCTAATAGGCGCAAAACCTTCACTCCAGCTTAGAAGGAACAGAGTGAATAATTTCAATAATTTCTCGACAATAGCGCTTCATTCTAAAATCAGTACGCGAACCAAAACGAAATCTACATGAATAAGTGCCATTATCGATATTGAATTTCAGGGAATGGCCAACTGTAATTCACTCTCAACACTTCATCAAAGAGCGGCAAAGCTCATCACAAGTGAATGATTCCATTTCTGCACATTATGGCGGGTAATAATAAATAATAGTTACACCATTTGGTCAATAAAAACCCTATATTAACTATTAAAGCTTGATTCGATACAAAATGAAAGCTGGCCCGTTACAATGTATAGATATTTGATATTTGGAGTTTAGGAAAAAGAATGTTTCTGTTATTACGCAGGGGGTCCTGAAAAATTAGCCAAAAGATTGTAATTTTTGTTTTAATCTTTTTCCGGTGACACCCTGTCCAGTAATAGATATCATTTAAAAATTGGTTCTTTTGGTCTCGAAACCGCCAAGAAAAACATTTCTCTCTTGCTATACAGGGACATGTTTGGAACACATGCTATTTTTTGCCTCGAACTATGCCAATATTTTTGAATTTTATTTAAATTAACATTAAAAGTTTTAAATTTTTAAAACATCTCGGATATCAACAAGGAAATGTCCCTTAACTGTTTCTTCTGGTATCAAGAACATCATTAAAAATGCTGAAATGATTGAACGATATTTATAATTTAGTGCATTTTAAATGTAGATTTAATTCTGGAACATACTGAACAATAGTAAAGAAATATATAGGGTGTTTCCAATATATTGACACTCCATCTGCAGCTTTTGCACACCTTGATAGGTGTAAATAATAAGGTTTTGTCTAAATTTTAAGAATGCATCGTCAGAAAAAAACGATTCAAAGTCACTACAACAGAGTTTTTCTACAATGCCGAAACAGAATGTTTGCACTCGATGTGCGTTTCGCTAACCATGTTATCATCAGGAGATGAATAAAACTAACTGTATTTTAAAATAACTATTTGCTTCAAAGTTTTATTTAGTCAAGCGAGACAAAAAAAGAACCAATCCTGGGATCCTACTAGTCACGCTCGATCAACCAATACAATGGACTTTACGGAATTAACTATTAGAATTTCAACTATTCTTATATTTAATAATTCTAATATTTTCGTATGTGTTTAATAATCTCCTATCAGTTATATTATGAATTAATTTTAAATTTCTAATTGTTCTTCTATGATTATGTTCAAAAGCATGTTCGACAACACTTCATTTTTCTGTTTTTGCGTTCTTTGAATCTTGTTTGCATATTTATTTTAGTTTGCCCTACATATTTTTGGTTACAGTTCATGCGTCCAATTTCATAAATTCAACTTTCTTCCGATGATTCAAAATTTTGTCCTTTGGGCCACCAATGATTGCTTAACGTTAAACTGAGTTTGATATGCTAATTTTAAACCCACGTCCTTAAAAACTTAACATTAAGAAGTTATTTGGTGATCCAAAGGACAAAATTGAAGCATTGAAAAAATGAGGAATTAATGAAATTGGATGCATGGACCGTACTCTAAACTAGAAGATCTATACTATACAAACGAGATTGACAAAACACAGCTCATTAATGGTAGAACACGACTGCTCTCCTCTGTATGGCGTCTAATATCTTAGACAAGTGTTTGGTTTAGTTGGGTGCTGACCTCCACACACGGGAATAGTATTCCAGAGATGCTCTTATCTGGGCCTTAGAAAGCGGTGAGAGCTGTTGAGGTATATACAATTCTTTTTTGCTCTATGGAGTGCTCCTAGGTTTTGTGCTGCTGCTGCCTTGGCGATTTTAGTGATGTGATTACGCCAAAACATGTTGTTTTGTACGTTGACGCCCAGCAAGCTTATGAATGAGGTCAGAGTCAGTGTTTGTCCTGTCACTGATAAGTCAAGTCCTGCGGTGTTTACTTTTTTTGAGAAGACAGCTGCTTGGGTCTTTCCTGCGTTAAACTTACAGTTATAGTTTCGCCGGACTTTGAATCCGTTGTTGTAGACAACTTACTATATATTCTTTGGAAAATGTAACTCAAACCCTGCTGAATTTGGATGCAGCAAAATTTCCCTGTGAATAGCCTTTACCCATTTATTGGACATGGCTTTGTCTATTGGTAAACAAAATGCGTGTACTTTCGTCCCATTTTTGTAATTTATACGACAGCCGACCACGGAGCATGAGTACGACATTGTATGTGTATCCGTAACACCGGTAGAACTCACTACAACAGAAGAATCTCACAGTTATCACACAAATTATTAAATAAAACGCAAACACAAAGGGATGAAATTAACCCGTACGCGTGCTCTTCAACGCCGTAAAGTGACCTAGAGCAAATGGCGCCTGCCGGTATTGTCGATGCACTTGTTATTGCGTACAAGTGTTTACCTCCCTATGTCTGCGTCACACGACTGAGATGGCACTGTACCTTGTCCTTATTCTGTCGACGTTAACGGTTGTTCTCTCCACGTTCTTTCCTGAGCTTCTTATCAGAAGAATTACCTGGTTTACCACGAAGCAAGCTCTACTTTTACAACAAATTACGCCACTCATTGTACATATTAATAAGGCAGAAAGATAGTAATAAACAGTGTTTTCCGCAAATAATCCAAAAAAAATCCTTCTAAGAATCACTGCGCCTCTGTCGGCCAACCAGCGAACTAACTAAAAACAGGGACAGATATCGAAAATGTGGCCATTACAATTCGGTCCCCTCTTTACATCCCTCCATAATCAAGACCAACTCGAATATTTTGATGTCTAGATGACATTCTTATAATTTTTTAATCTCACTTAAGAGGCTCGTAAGGATAGTTATGAAAATATCATAGACTGCATTTGCTAATAACGTTTTATTAACACTTAGACATCCTAGTTTCTGCCCAAAATGTGCAATTTTATTTTTTTTTATCATAAGTCTTATGGTTTAGTAAGATTTTCAATACGCAATACTTCTGCATAGTGATGCGATATTGAAAACATAACTTTTAAAATCAGAGTATGAGGTACAGAATATTACGGTTGAAGAAAGCTAAGTTATTCTAGAAGCCTGAACATACACTATGACAGATTGTATATAAAATCCAATTTTAGATTAAGATACCCACCAATTGCACTTTTATTTTTACATAATTTTTGAATTGTATAGTTGAGCACATCTAATTGTTTCATAAATACATCTAGCCACCCACAAAAAACTATGCTTAATTATTTGCGTGCTGAGCATGTCAGTTTGATATTACTTAGACACTCTTTTCCCGTACAGCACATTCATCTGTGAGATTCATATTAATATCAGCATTGATACCTTCCGAGTTTTGGTGAACATTTCATAACCTAATTTAACCGCATAAATTTCCTTTAGACACCATCCGGTGCTCCGCAAACAGAAAAGAAACAAATAAGTAGAAACCCAGTTATTTCGTTTCATAAGTAATTTGTATACTAGTATGTATCATTTAGGCGGCAAGGTGTAAAGTTTTATTCAGCGACTGATTAATACATTTCAACATTGATTTTTAATTTTTCTATAGCGCTGTGTTACATGAATGGGGTTCTTTCTTCATTCTGGACCACGATTACAAAATATACCACCTCGATGAAAAAGATCTACAATCGAAGCTTTCATTACTCTTTAAAAAGAACCTATATGATGTCGCTATAAGAATAGCGAAAAGTCAGCAATACGATTTAGATGGATTAGTGGATATTTTTAAGCAGTATGGAGATCATTTGTGTGACAAAGGAGATTACGCTGGTGCTATAGAACAATATACAAAAACTATAGGGAAATTGGAGCCTAGTTATGTTATCAGGAAGTTTGTCGACTCACAACATTTGGAGAAATTGGTGATGTATTTGCAGGTAAGTTATATTACCAAATGTAGTAATTAATTAAGTGAAAAGCTACAAAATAGTTCAATAATAGAAATACCCAAACTAAAAATGTTTCTGAACATGTATAAAGGATACTAATAGTTGTTAAGATTGCTTTTATTCTATTTTTATTTGATGTAATAGGAATTTTTAAACTCATATGGTACACTCCAAAGGGAAAGCTTGTATTGCTATCTCGTTTATTCTTAAAGATATAGAAAGAATTAGATATGAATATACAATGTGTCTCAAAAGCCTGGAAATGGCTAATTGATTCATAAACACTGAAAGTGCGAGACAAGTTTTAGAAACAACTTTGAAGGATCTAAAAAGACTATTATATAAGAAGTAGTGGTAGAACAAAGCGCTATTTTTTATGTAATTTTCTGTATTTTCTTGGATTTCGACATATTAAGCGAAATGATACTCTACACCTAATTATTTTCTAAATCTCTAAAAATAGAACAAACATTAGGCACATACCTTTGATGTAGATATGTTCTATATTGTTGTGGAGGATTCATATTTTAACTTACAGATTTTTGGGGTTTCTCTCCACTATCCTTTTGAATTTGTTATATAGAGCCTCTTCGGCTATGGCTCCAGGATGTAAACAAACAGCACAAGTGCTAGTTTAGTGACCCTAATGAAATACCTAGATAACTTCAACGTTTCGGGAAATAAATCTATTCCCGTTGTCAAGAAAGGCAAAAACTGAAAATGAAAATGTTTAGTAAATACAATAAAACAGTAAAAAGCTCTTGCAGATTGTCAAGCTTTGAATTGATTTGGTGGCGTTATATAAATCACATTTTTTCAATTTATCCATATAACGAACATTTTCTTAACGATTTTCTAAATCATATTAACACCAAAGAACCCACAATCGAATTCACTATAGAAAGAGAAATTAATGAACAACTTTCATTTTCTGACATTCTTATAAAAAAATACTTGAATAGTTTCGAAACAAAAATATACAGAAAACATACACATACAAACAGATATTTAAATTTTAATTCAAATCACCCAATAATGGTCAAAAAGGGGGTCGTAAAAAGTCTATATGATCGAATGAAAATAATTTGTAATAATCAAAATTTCAACACGGAACAAGAATTTTTAACCAATGTTTTAATTAATAATACCTATCCTATTGATTTCATTGAAAAATGCTTTATTGATTTTGAACAACCAAATATTAGACAAAATCGAAATAGACCTATTACGAACCTCTTTATTCCTTATATTCCTGGTTTATCAGACAAAATAAAACGAATAGGTAATAAATTACTAAAAATGTTATCTATAAAATACCATGTGAATGCAATAAATTGGTAATTATTGCTTATACGGTTTTCTGCTATTTTTGGATTATATGGGAAAATTTTTATGTAGGCACATTCTAGTGTCCTTAGGGATTGCAAATATACTGGCGGAGAAGAGATTTTTTTTTTAATTTTTTTTAAGTTATGTTTGTTTTCTTTTTTTAATTTGGGTTAGTTTTGGTTAGTTTAGGTTAGTTTAGTTTAGTTTGGGTTAACCCAAACTAAAGTTATGTTTGGGTTAACCCAAACTAACCAAAACTAACCCAAATTAAAAAAAGAAAACAAACATAACTTAAAAAAAAAATTAAAAAAAATCTCTTCGCCAGTATATTTGCAATCTCCAAAGATACTAGAATGTGCCTATATAAAAAATTTTCCATTTAATTCAAAAATAGCAGAAAACCGTATAAGCAATAATTACCAATAAATTTTATATAGGTGAAACCTGTAGACCATTATCAAAACGTATAAAAGAACACCAAACTTATATTAAAAATACACAATTCCACAAATCACATATTTATCAACATGCATTTGATAACAATCACAGAATTCAATGGAACGCTTCAAGTATTTTAGCAAAGGAGCCTTCATCTATAAAACGTAAAATTAAAGAAAGTGCTTTAATTTTATTAAATAAAGATGAATGTGTTGCTTCAACTTCTGCTAGTTTTAATAGCACATGGTTACCTTTGCTAAAAACTGAAGTTGATAAGGAACACTTAAAAATTAACTAATCCTTTCAACAAAAATCATTATATTCTTCCTAAGCGAATAACATCAAATTGTAGATATATAAAACTTCAAAAACAAATTCATTTACCAAATAACACCTCAATATCACACTAAAGACCAGTAACCAGTAATTAATTATGGCATTATCATTGTCATCTTGCCAAAGTCCATTCAAAGCTTGACAATCTGCAAGAGCTTTTTACTATTTTATTGTATTTACTAACTATTTTCATTTTTAGTTTTTGCGTTTCTTGACAACGGGAATAGATTTATTTCCCGAAACGTTGGGTGACATATCACTTTATGGCAACTTACGGGCAAGGTTTTTTTGGAAAAATTTTGGTATCAATCGATTCGTTTCTTAATTTTCTTTCCAAAAAAGTGAGGATCATTGAGATATTATTACGATTTTTTGGTAAAAAATTGACATTAAATGTTCGTAATGTCGGTGCAATAAGCCATACTTTTATGTCAGAAGTGACGTTTTTAAAGAGAATTTAAGCATCAATTAGAATTTTTCCAATGTCAAATTTGACAAAAAACAACATTTTTTAATAAATACAACTATCATTCATTTTGTGAATATTTTTATATACTAATTATTAAAAACTTTAAATTAGTACAACTTACATGGCGTCTGGTTGTAAATATAGAGGTGGTCTGCCTTGCAAATTTTCTTTTGTTCTCAAGAGAGTGTCGACTAGAGTAGTTTAAGCGATTCTGGTTGAGATAAAGCGACGGCACATATAACAACCAGCAATATCACATCTTCTTTTTTCGCATCTGCGCAAGTCCGCGCGCAAGATATTCCTTGGTAGGAAATCCGTCAAACTACCACCAGCGTCATCGTGTTTTTACGACTGGTTTATTTTATTGCTATTGGAGTTAAATCGAAACCATAGGCGTGTATTTGTCAAATAATTGAGAGACGAACGTTGTTTATGACATTGTGTAATGCAAAAAGCAATGGTGTTTAAGCAATAAGAACCTGTACAAGCCAGAAATAATCTTCCAAGAAGAATTTCATTAGATTTCCTGCTCATACAATAAGGTATACATATATGTCATAACCCATTAATATTTGAAATTTTATATTCCGGCTCTGTTAAAGGAAAATCATACTTATATATATTTCAAATCCAGCCCTGACCTTTCCTACCCAACTGACATTAGCAAGGTCAAATTTAATTTTTCGCCTGACAGGTCGAGTAATATTACTGGTTGTTATATGTGCTATGATAAAGCCAAGAAAATTTAAGGAACCACCACATTTGAGTCTCCAAAATTCAAATTTTAAGTTTAAACTTGTGTAAAATCACTAAAACACCTTACTATTGCGCAGGTGAAAATCAAGATCAAACTTGAAGCAAGCAAATTTTAAAAACTTGCACACTGGCAAGGAGGTCTCGGTCAAGGTTGCCATACGTTGCACATTTCTCTTATTGTAAATAAGACAAAGTGATCGCCCTTTTACTCGACTTTTAACCAATCCAAAGTAAGCCAAATAAGCGCGTTATATTTCATGCGTTGGCCTCCGCACACTCCGGGAGTAAAACGAACAGAAACTAACTCAAATTAATGTAATGAAATCTGTTTTATGAAATTATTTATTTATTTCGGCAACGAAAATTCTAACCCAAACTAACCGAAACCAAAGAAAATTCTACTAGAATTTTCTTTGGTTTCGGTTAGTTTCAGTTGGTTGTTGTGTTTGCTACTCGAGCGAGAGAAGTGAGTAATAACTCAAACTAACCCAAACTACTTACGACTTATTATGAACTACACTCCGAGCTACCTACGACCATTGTTTATATAAATATAAACAATGTTACGACCTACTCCAAGCTACTATGAGCTACTTAAGACCTGCCCCTCGCTACTTCGAGCAACTCCGCGCTACTTACCACCTACTCCGAGCCACTACGTGCTACCTACGACCTAAGATTCAACCTAGTCTCAGCTATCTACACCCTACTCCAAACTGGTCTGAGTTACTTATGACCTCCTCCAAGCTAGTCTGAGTCACTCCGCGCTATTTACGAGCTACTCCAAGCTACTCCGCGATACCTACGACCTACTCCAACCTAGTCTCAGCTATCTACACCTTCTAAAGTAGTCTGAGCTACTTATGACCTACTTCGAGCCACTCCGCGGTACTTACAACCTACTACAAGCTAGTCTGTCACACCGCGCTACTTAAACCTACTCCAAGCTAGTCCGAGCCACTCCATGCTACCTACGCCCTAGTTCGAGCGATCTACAAACTACTCTGAGCTACTTATGACCTGATCCAAACTAGTCCGAGCCACTCCGCGTTACTTACGACATACTCCAAGCTACTCCGCGTTACCTACGACATAGTCCCAACTACTCTGAGTTAGTTTGGGTTAGTTTCGTCTCGGTTTAGGCACCACGCACTTGCATGAATAATGGCTTACGCGAAGCGCAAGCCATTCTTTATGCAAACCTACGGGAAACAATTTCGGTTAGCTTGGGTTAGTTTGAATTAGCTTGGGTTAGTTTGGGTTAGCTTTGGGTTAGTTTCGTCTCGTTTAAGGCACTACGCACTTGCATAAAGAATTCCAGTTAGCTTAGGTTAGCTTGGGTTAGTTTCGTCTCGTTTTAGGCACTACGCACTTGCATGAAGAATAACTTGCGCGAAGCGCAATTCATTCTTCATGCAAACATAGGAGAAACAATTTTGGTTAGTTTGGGTTAGCTTTGGGTTAGTTTCGTCTCCTTTAAGGCACTACGCACTTGCATGAAGATGACTTATGCAACCCTATGAGAAACAGTTTCGGTTAGCTTAGGTTAGCTTTGGGTTAGATTCGTCTCGTGTAAGGCACTACGCACTTGCATGAACAATGGCTTGCACGAAGCGCTACCTACTAAAAAGTCGTATAGTTCTGCATCGCTATAATTTAATACGATTTCATATGGCTCGAATGAACCTTGAATATCCATTTTTATTGCGTTTCGATCACGATCTTTAAAAAGCTTTCGAAATGCTGTCAACAAATCGACATTAACGGTTTTAAATTTGGCTTTTGTTAATTTTGACATTTTGCCCAGCATTGTGCAAAGTCTACTTGAAGCTTAAATTGCTGTAAAAACGTCGCGTCTGTAATGGAAATATGGCTTATTGCACCGACATTACGAACATTTAATATACATTTTTTACCAAAAAAACGTGATAATATCTCAATGATCCTCGGTTTTTTGGAAAGAAAATAAAAAAACGAATTGATTAATACCAAAGTTTTTTCCAAAAAAAAAACCATTAATAAGACATTAACCAGCCCCATTTGAGAAAATGATTGGCTGTTGCGCGTAGGAATATCAGGTAACGTAGGCGATTGGGCGTATGCGCATGACACTTGGGTTATGATGTTGCCAAATTGACCGATTCGCGTCTAGGTACGCAAATTTTGAGCCTCCAGTAAAGTTGTTTTTTTCCTTGATTTTGGGTATTGCCTTGGGTTAGCACGTGATTAGTTTCTTTTTCTTGAGCCCCCGAAGCGAGCGAAGGGTCACGCGTGAAATGAAATATTAAAACTATCACTGAGCTGCTGCCAAATGCGCAGGGCCGAAGGTCGAAAATTTGGCGTACGCAGACGTTAGTGGTTAAAAATCAAATGTTGCCGAGCATGCTTTTGATAATAATCATAGAATAACAATTAAAAATTTAAAATTATTTCATAATATATCTGATTATTAGACGCATATGAAAATATGCAAATTATTAAATGTAAGAATAGTTTAAATAGAGATGGAGGGCCTATTCCGTATAATCCATTGTATCGGTTGATCGAGCGTGAATAGGGGGATTCGTGCGTCGAGTGCAATAATTCTGTATGGATAAAACTCCGTTTTAGTGCATTTTACCGAAGGTTCCAAACCCCAACATAGCATAGTTCCCAATTTACCACTTGAATAAGCTACAATTTATTTTGAGAATCATCGATTAATTTGGCAGTGAAAATAATTAGCAATAATAAAAAATAAATAAATTCTAATGATTTGGCTGATTTCAATTATTGTTTATATTAGATGGTGGAACACCTTTAAAAATTAACGTTTCTAGTTTTTGTCATAAATTCTAATAATAATTTTTCTGATGACAAACATCTTAGAAAAGAAGGCATTTGTCGTAATAAATTTAGACTGACATTTTTGAAGAAAGATTCGTGAAGTTTTTTACTTTCTTTTGTTCTAGGCATTGCACAAACAAGGGCAGGCGACGGAGGACCATACAACGTTGCTACTGAATTGTTACACTAAATTGAATAATGCGATTGGCCAAAGTGATAGTCTGAAGGAATTTATCCTCTCGAAAGAAAGCGATTTGAATTACGATGTTGATATTGCTATTAAAGTGTGCAGGTTAGTTTGTAACATAGTGCCATTGTTTTATGTGACTTGTATGATTCGTTTCTTGTGTAAAACCGGCTGATGACAGTATAGTTTACTTTATGTAAATTGTGAATTAAGTTTTTCAAATAGTTTTAGTTGTGTCTATTTCGCCAAGTTTTTGAACAAAACAGGTTACATTTATATTTAAAAAGGGAATACAACAATTAGTAAAATCATAGCAAATAGAAAATAATATAACTTCTAGGAAAACCTTTCTTGACAGAAATGCTTCTTTCCGTTACTTACCTTGTATATTCAGTTATTCACCCTGCTCTTCACTAACAACATCGATGTTATCGGAAAATATCCTAAATGAACATATGAAAAGTGAATTTTTATGCGTAGGGTACAACCTAACTTCATAAATTTATCCAACATTCAATCAGTCTTAATTAATGACTTCTTTAAAAGCTCTCCATGACTTTTAGGTATTCCACATTTGACCACGTAATATATATTTGTAATCCCTATAGTCTATTTTTTTAAAGTTTTCGTGGTTCGTGATTTTTTTAGTTGAGTTAAATAACCTCTTGGTTATATATAAGTGATATTTGAATCCAATCTATTCTTTTGTGTTAATGTTTGAACAAAAACTGAATAATTGTAAATACTGAACAAAAAACTATGGTGCGTTCCATTTGATGTGCTCAGAGTTTTGCGTCAAAACTGGAATTATCTATAGCCTGTGTCAACTAACCAATTCATCTATGTAAATGTTGCAATATATGAATATAAACTTGTTGTTGTGCTCCAAGTTTTTCAACGAAAAGAGCCAGTAATAAGTGAATATTTTTTGATCAACATCAAAATCGGCGACGTATTTTTGTTCTGTGTGTGCGCGTGTGATAAAGTCAACTAGCAGTGGAGTGTTCTCGTTGTTGTGGATAGCTTCATAAAGGTTGTTCATCACTCCCTAGTCCCGAATTCGATAAAATGTTTGCCCTTACGAAAAGAACCGGGTCACATATCTGGGAATGCAATGATTGTAAGAAAAGTGGGTTAAGCGATGGCGGTGATCCAACTTCCGCCGGACGGATAGATAGATACCAACTCTGCGAACGATACCCGACCTGCTAGGCACAAACCATCGAATGCATCAGCAGCGTCCGAATCATCATGTCCCTAGGGAGCAAATAACATTATTAGCAAAGAAGACAAATGTTAGTAACAAGGATGTTTTCTCCATTATGCCGCAGATGATCGGAATTATACTAGATCAAAGTCATTAATTCAGGTCAAAAATTAATGACCTTCGAGAAACTAAAATTGAAAGAGGAAAGGCTTGATGAGTTAGAGTTTGAGGTTGCCCACCTGCGTGATTGTATTCACCAGCGTAAATCTGAGTCTAATCCAACAGATGACTCAAATCAGCAGCAGGACACATTTATTGAGGTACAGGAAAGATGTATAAGACCAAAGAAACATCCTTATCTTCAATGCCCCGGAAAGTGATTCAAAGTTAATCACAGAAAGGATTAATCACGACTGCCCATGTGAATGTAGTCTTGGAGAAGATGGAGCTCAGTACCCAACAGGGTTTTAAATTGACTAGAATTGGTCAGCCTGGAGAATAGCCCGCGTCCGCTGAAAGTGATATTTTCTGTGGAATCGGCGGCTTTAAAGTGTCAAAAATGTGCAAGCAAGCTTGCTGATAGTAATTTTAAGGTGAGGGCTGATCTTACTAAGATTCAACGTGACCAAATTAAACGTGTTTATGATGAACTGAATGAACGCAGATCAAATGGTGAAGCTGTTATTATAGAAAGATATAGAACGTAGAAATAATTAACGGGTATTCAGCCAATTAAGTTTATTAAAAGATGATTTGTTTTTTCGTCCAAGCTTTCGGTCAGTATATCGTGACCTTCGTCAGGGGTAAAATTATTTTATATACTAATGTACAATATATAACATTTTTGTGGCAACTTACAATCAAAACTTGTTGAATTCAATTCTGGCAGTTATAACCTTTTAAAAATATTGTAAAAAATTTGTAAAATATTAGAATATCTTATAGAACTACATAAAATGTCAAAGTCAATCTACTTTGTTTCAAAATAAATAATTTACGAGGTGTTAAAGGAATAGTTGATATTTGATGCTAATAATATAGAAGAATAAATTGTGCTTAAATCATCAATTTCAGTTCTCTTATTCATAGAATTTATTTTATTTATTTTGACCATTTCTAAAAATAACCTTTTATTTAAATTTCTTTCTTTATGGAGAATTTTATTTTCGTTAAAATTTGGAATGTGACCAGTAATATATGCATGTTCAGATAAAGCAGAAATTGTTTTTTAAACTCTTATGTCACTTTTATGTCCAGAAATTATATTTGTTATATTTTGTGATGTTTGTCCAATGAATTTTTTATCACAATTATTACATGGAATTGAATATATTAAATTTGAGCAATTTAAAGCAATAGTTTTATCTTTTAATTTTGAATATAAATTACCAATCGATTTAAAAAAATTTAGCGCTAATTTTACAGGTTTATTCCTAAAAATTATTTTCGGGGTAAGTTTGATATATGGAAAAGAAGCATAATAAACATTTGAAATATCATTATTTATGTTATCATGAATATTATTGTTGATGTTATTTATTCTAATGTTAAAAAACAATTTTTTTAGAAAATTTAATGGACAACCATTATCTACAAGGATGTCTTTAAGTTTGTGTAAATTTGTATTTATTAAAGTAGGATGCGCTAGGTTTATTATTCTATTTTTTTTAAAGCTAAAACTAAATTAATTTTCATTTTATTACTATGATAAGAAAAATAATTTAAATATCTTTTAGAGTGGACAGGTTTTAAATACCAATCGGTAATTAGAATATTATTGTTTTGTTTAATTATCATTGGATCTAAAAAAGGTATTTGATTGTTTACTTCTTTTTCAATCGTGAATTGTAATCTTGGGTGGTAATTATTAAAAACTAAAAGAATTTCATTTATTTTGTCACTAGGAATACAACAAATAATATCATCAACAAATTTTTTAATAAAATTTGATTGAAAAGTTAAATTTTCTAAACATTGATCTAGTAAATCATCCCTTACATATTGAGCAATGATTGAAGAAATAGAACTACCCATTGGGGTTCCAAAAACTTGTTTATAAAATTTATTATTTAAACAAAAATGATTAAAATTGAAGATAAAGTTTATTATTTTAATAAACATATCATTTGATATATTACTATTTACAGATATACTGATCCAATGTTTATTTATATTATTGATTACTAAATTGATTAGTATGTTGGTAAAGAGTTATTTAACGTCTAGACTGATTAATGTATGATTTTCACGTATTAATTTGGTATTAATAAATTTTGAAAATTCAAAAGAATCTTTAATAGCTATTAGATTTATTGTATGAAGTCAAAATATTGGATATGAAGAACAATAATTGATCTTAATGCTAGAGTAGGTTTATAAATTTTAGGTAATCCATAAAATTTTGGACTTATTGTATTGTAATTCTTTAGTTTTTTTTATGTAATTTCGTCAATCATATTTGCCTTAAATATAGTTGTAGCTAGATTATTAGAATTATTTTCTCTTGATTTTGTCGGGTCTTTGTTAACTAAAGAATAAAAAACTTTATCTTCAAGTAGATCATTGGGTAACGATATGTATTGTTGTTTATCAATTAATAATACTGTTACATTGCCTTTATTAAATTTAGTAACTAAAATATTTGGATGATCTTTAAAAAAAAAATTGTTTTATAAAAGAGGTAATTGATAATTGATAAAATGATCTACATGTTTATTAATAGTGATATTTGTAAGTTTAGCTCTAAATAAATTCTTTTTATTAATATTAAATCCATAGATAATATTTTAAATGTCTGATAGTAATTTAAGGATTGAAATATGTTTTATATTTGGAGGAACACAAAATTTAAATTCCAATGCTAATTTTTTTTTTAATACATCTGGAATGTGAATATTAGTAACATTTTTAATCCATGTATCTTTAGACTTAATTTTATTAGTGATTTGATTTTTTAGTTTGTTAAGTTTATCAATATTGTTTCTTTTAATTTGATCAAATATTCCTGCATATCTAATATGTTCATTATTTTATTATTTATTTAGAGCTATACTTACAAATATCATTACTAATTATTTACATTCTAATAAACATGTAGATCATTTTATCAATAATCTCATTTATAAAACAAATTTTTTTTTAAAAGATCATCCAAATATTTTAGTTACTAAATATGATAAAGACAATGTAACAGTATTAATTGATAAACAACAGAACTGCCTTTCGCTGCCTAGCTTTAAAAGAAGTTTGAAATCATATATGCTCAAGAGTTGTAGCCTGTTGGATGAATGAATTGTTTGTTAATTGGGTATTGTTTCTTTTTTTTTTCTTATATACTGAATATGTTTTGTATTTATTAATTTGTTTTTTCTGTGTTTTTTTTTGTTTTTTGACTGATATATTAATCTTATTGTATATAGTTTGTATAAGTTTTAATTATTTGATTTGTTGGTTGACATTTTGGGTTGTTTTACCTATCTTTATTTATCTCTGTTTTTTTTTTCAAGATTTTTATATATTTACACATATAGTAAGAGTTTACAAAGTAAAAAGGTTTTAGTTGGTATGTAATTTTTATCTTAATAGTGTTTTCAAATTACATATTTTTTAATAGTTATAGTTGACTGTACTAGCAATTTATGCTAAATAAAGGATTTAATAAAACAGAGTTGAATACTACAACGACTACAAAACCCCACCCCTCTAAACCCACATACAGCCAGGCGGCTGGAAGCATTAGAGTTGGCATCATCCACTTAAATTTTCCAGAGGAGATCCTGTCACAAAAAGAAGGAAGCTGAACCTTAAAGTACCCACTTTGGGATGGACAACAGTAGAGCTTTCAAAAGAGGTTAAGCATCTTGGCATCGTTCTTGACCCGAAACTAACCTGGAACACACACCTGGCAAGAACTATCAAAAAA
>MU186567.1:0-17072 GCA_016904865.1 Pissodes strobi | reverse complement strand
GTAAAATTATTTTTTACGAGAATATGGCCATGACGCTTGAACTATTATTACTCAAACAAGTTGCTTAGTGCAAAGATAAAATATTTTCAACTTTTAACCAATTAAAAAATGTATTTAATACAGAACATGAACAATAATTTATAATCATACTACGTCATACTATAGGTATTTTGATGGAAAAACACACCTATTGGAATTTTGCCTATAAATTATTATTTTTTTTTATTATTTATAAGCAAAATTCCAATAGGTGTGTTTTTCCATCAAAGTACCTATAGTATCACGCAGTATGAATATAAATTGTTTATGTTCTCTATTAAAAAAAAAATTATTGGCTAAAAGTTGAAAATATTTCATCTTTGCACTAAGCAACTTGTTTGACTAATAGTTCATGGTCATATTCTCGAAAAAAATAATTTTACTATTTTTTATTTTTAATAGGGGCTCCAATTTTCCACTTAATACAAAAACCAAAATAAAATGTTTTTAAAGAATATAAAAATTTCAAAAGTACCTACCTTAAATTATTTAAAATTACGCCAAAGCAAAATACACTTCTCCAATAAATTAACGCACCACCAAAATATAACCACAACTTTAAAGTACATTTTTGTCCAAACTACTTGCCCGATTTGAACGATTTTTTTTTTGAATGACAGGTTGACTTCCAGAAAGTTAGTGTACTACTGTATTTGCATAAAAACTATTTTTCTATAAATACAGGGTGTTGCAATGATAACAAGTTTTTTTCATAAAATTTGTAACACCCTGTGGAGTTCAATAGTTACAATATCAACTTAAAATTAAAATCAAAATGTAGCTTTATTTTTTTTAACATTTTGTTTTTGGATTTACTCTATTATCTTGGTCACAACAAGAGAAACACAATTAATTTTATAACATAACATGTTTTTATTAATTTAAATTTGCATTATTCGCACTAAAGTGAGTAGCAGGCTATGAAAAAACATAAGTTATAGTAAATTGTCATGAAACACGAAATCTTACTCGCGAAGAATGTGCTCAAGCATTAATATTGTTGGAGGAAGGCTGGAATTACCGAAGAATTGGTAGACGATTTAATGTATGTCATACAACCGTTTCGCGAGTTATACAAAGATTTAGAGACACTGGAAGCCATGGTCGCAGACCGGGACAAGGAAAGAATCGAATAACAACCCCTATTCAGGAGCGGTTTTTAAGACTAGCAGCATTAAGACAAGTTTTGTAACAGTCCGGACCCTTCAAACCCAGCTTCGAGATGCTAATGGTTTACAAATTTGTGGTGAAACAGTTCGTCAGAGACTAAGAGAACACAATTTGAGAGCTAGAATTGCTGCTCGGGGGCCAGCGCCAACTAGAGATTATCGAAGAGCCAGGCTGAATTTTGCCAGGGAACATCGTAACTGGTTGGCAACAGGTATTATTTACGGATGAGTCAAGATTTTTTTTGTACAATAACGACAGGCGCATGCGTGTATATCGGCGCCCTAACGAACGATATGCTCAGTGTAATTTTTCAAATACCACATTATTGGGAGGAGGATCTGTGATGGTCTGAGGAGGTATTTTTTGACTGGTCGCACAGCACTTGTGGTCATAAATAATGGAAGCCTTACAGCTGAAAGGTACATATTGGAGGTTTTAGACCAACATGTAATTCCATTCGCGCCATATATAGGGCATGGATGTTTGTTGATGCAAGATAATGCCAGGCCTCATGTTGCTGGAGTTGTGCGGAATTATCTAGAGGAAGTTGGCATTGATACCATGGCATGGCCAGCTCGAAGCCCGGATATTAATCCCATAGAAAATCTCTGGGTCACTCTTGGGAGGAGGGAGGTTACAAGAGGAATGGAACTTGAACACTTTGGAAGACGTGGGGAGGCGACTGATTGAAATATGGGAAGAACTTGACCAAAATGATTTACGCTCGCTTATTTTAAGTATGGGCCGTCGTTGCCAAGCAGTTACTCGTGCCAGAGGCGGAAATACTCGCTACTGACATTTTTTTTTTACATTTTGCTTCTTTGTTACATTTGGATAATAAATTTTAATTATAACATGTTATGCTATAAAATTGTGTTTCTCTTGTTGTGACCAAGATAATAGAGTAAATGAAAAAACAAAATGTTCCAAAAGGATAACGCTACATTTTGATTTTAATTTTAAGTTGATATCGTAACTGTTGAACTCCACAGGGTGTTACAAATTTTATGAAAAAAGTTGTTATCATTGCAACACCCTGTATTTATAGAAAAATAAGTTTTTATGCAAATACAGTAGTACACTAACTTTCTGGAAGAGTCAACCTGTCATGCAAAAAAAATTCATTCAAATCGAGCAAGTAGTTTGGACAAAAATTTACTTTAAACTTTTGGTTATTTTTTGGTGGTGCGTTAATTTATTGGAGCAGTGTATATAAATTAAAAAAAATAATAATAAAAATAAAAAAAAAATAAAAACACCAACTCATATTAATAAGGCCAATACCATCTGAAAAACGATAAAAAAAATTAAAGTTCGTATTTAAAAAAAGAAAGTTGATGATGATCCCTTGAAGACGAAACGTCGGATTTCAAACTGGATAACATCATTGGATAGAGCGGAAAAAGTGGCAATGCAAAAGTGCAATTCAATTTGAAATCCGTTTTTAAATAAGCACAGGAAAAAAATAAAACAATTTTTCAAAATTTCGGTTTTTTCCGCATATCTCCGGAAATACTCGGAATTTTAAAACTTTCTAAACGGCATATTGTTAGGCACCTAAATGCGCAATTTTGCCTTAATTTAACCGACACTGTATCTCTCACGGTTTTCGAGTTCCCCATACATAGACACGAATTCGAGCCACCCTGTACAAAGGAAAAAGCTGTTATTTGAATTTACGAGAGAAGAATTAAAATGCTTCCATTGGAATGTTTAATAAAACATGCAACTTCCTTCGAACTCTTAGATGTCTAGAAGAACACTCCTCCATTATATAAAACAAATTTTCTACTACGAATCAAATTATCACATTCCATTTATTATAACCGACCTAACTGCAGAACGTACTTCGACAGCCCCCCTGACAGTCAAAAGAATTGCCACTTTAGTAATAAAGTAATTGCTGCCCAAAATGCATGAATTAGTTGTATTACGGATTTTTCTATATATTATATTTCCTGGGAAAATATCTTATTTAATGAATCTATCTATATATTACATACCCACGGAATCTAATAGGGATGACCACCCTTTCAGAAAATATCTTGTTTGTTGTCTAACCATCTATTATATAACTGCAAAATTTTATTTCGCTGACATCTTTTTAAATCAAGTAACCTCCTATATAAAATGAAGGGGTAGTTATTTTTATCTTGGAGACTACAATAGCTCTTGATATATTCTAAACATAATATGCGAAAATTAACAAAAATCAGTGCTAGAGTTTTAAAATGGGCCTTAGAACGGTGAAGGGGTTAAATCATCCCCTACCCTCGATAGTCACCGTTCTTCGACTTAATCCGTCTATACACTCCCTCCTAATATGATTTTATTTTATTTAAGTCTTCCGTTTAGCCTAGGGCTTTAAACGAATGAATACTCATTAAATAACAGGTTCATAACCGTATACATATGTGTGTTATGTCATCAGACATAAGTTTATATGGTATATCTATTTGAAGTATATACGAAATGTGCACATCGTAAACAGTAATTAACACATTCACTAGTAGTTACTTTTATAGTTAATGCATAAAATATTCGAAGAGCTTTATCTAATATGTTAATATAGAAATATTAGCGTTCACATACAATTTTCTAAGTTAGGTTATCTTTAAGGGATAAATGAAAATTATTTAAATTGTTCTGTGGAATTTTATTGCTCTTCAAATAACTACTATAAAATTTTAAATATTAGTTAAATGGAATTGAAAATTTGTAAAGTTAGTTATTTTTTGTAGTTAATACAAAAAACGATTAAAATAGCTTTATCTAATACGGTACTATAGGAATATGAGTTTTCGCATCAATCTCAAAAACTCCAGTAGTAATATAACAATATACACAAGCGTTTGGTATGGTTATATGATATATCGATCTTGATAAAATTAAACACTTCAACTAATTGACTGAATATTCAATTTTTCTATTATAATGAGTATTAATATGTTAATGAATAGAATTTTGAAAAAGATGTTAGTGAAGGCAAGAACAAAAATAACAAGTGCTCCTCTTTATCAGGAAATTTTTTCCAATTGCATAACTTTGAGTTATACAAAAAACCAACCTCATTGAAGTTTTCCGAAACACCTCATTTCCATTTGCATATTCATCTTCTTGATCCATTTCTGCCTTAATTTCCATAAAATTATTTACATCATGGTATGAATTCGAATTTTTCAATGTCTACTGAACCAAAATATCTAATATCTTCCATTTTATATTGGTTCAATTTTAAGGTTTTAGCTTTAATTATTATGAAGGTATTTTTTTTTACTTCTATGCATTCGAATATATACAATCGAAACTTTTTCCTTGGTTTCTTCAAAAATTATTGCACTTAAGTATCTTCTACAAACTGCATAATTTTCCTTTCTGACTGCCCACTTTGCCAAACATTGAAATACAAATTTCTGTTTTCCATTAATTTGAAGCAAATAAAACACTCCTTTTCTATACATTGTTTTTCGACGCACTGTTCTTCTATGGGATTCTTCTTTTCTACTTTAATTTTTTTCACCACTTGCTTTTTGCAACTTTTTTTTCTTTTTCTGGTATTAACCATAATATAGCTTTACAAATTTTGAATTAATGTGGAGAACCCCTAGCTCCTAGCTTTATAATAATACCTTAAGTGGGGAATAAAAGCTAAAAGCTAAAGTTACATACAAAATGTATCCAGGTTATACAAAAGGGAACACTTTATTTCCTCAGTAGGCAGAGTGTTGAATGGTCGATAACATGGACACATTATAGGGTGAATCAACACTCGGACTTATGTCTATATCTTAATAGTAGAAAAGGAGAAGAAATATATTAACATTATACAGGGAGGCACATGCTCCTCCGTGAGGACTCACTCTCGTTAACACACTACTGATTGCACAGTGAAACAGAAAAATAACTTAAGTAAACAAAGAGCCACGTTTTATCGCACTAAGTACTAAGTATACCGCTATTATACGAAATGACAAATAATGTACATCGAATGTTTTGGGCCGTATTTAATAATATTCAATTTTGAATATTAAAATTACATTTCTTGCAAAAGATAATCGATAATATTAAAGCACCAAGCCAAAATTGCAATAAACTGTACGATGAAGCACACACGTAGGACTCCTATTCCTAGCGTATATATTTTAATTCTCAGAACTATTAACATTGGGCTTAACACAAAATATTTGGCTGTGTAACGGTGTTTATTTGCTTATTATTAGGTGCAATATTTCGTGAATATTCAGAAAATATAGAACATGAATGTAATTCTAGAATAATAAATTATTGTCATGTTTCTTTTCATTTTATGGGTCACTACCCTGCCGCCCCTGACGAGCCGCCACTGTCGCATATAAATGATGTCATATGAAGACATACTTAAGCATTGGGTAAAATTGACGCATTTTGAGATATTATTATTGATCTAGTACATATTTGTATTCGTGTGGACAGTCATGTTATAATAATATTTATTTATCATGTAGGTACGAGTGAAAAAAACAAGTTAGCTCAGAGTATACTAGAGCTCCTCCAGAATCCTGATGTTAAATTGGACAAGTCTCATGCCTTAGTCGTCTGTAATATGCATTCTTTCAGTGAAGGAATTTTACACATCTACGAGGAACAGAAGTTGTATCAACAAATTTTAAGGTAAGACAATCTATAGATGAAGGTAGCACATTTTTAAAGGTTGTATTGACTTTTCATTAAGTGATTTAGGGCATATTTTTAATATGATAATAAATACGAATTTTAAAATTGACCAATACTGTAAGAAGTTTATAAGAGTGATAGAGAGTTTACTTAATAGCTTAGCTAAAAAGGGAACCCTGCGATCATGCCCTGGTATCCCTAAATCTGGTGCCGCCCTCCTGCAGAAATCGTTATAATTCTAAAAGCTTGGTAGGGTGTATATATTTTCTTGCAGTTTCCGATATTAAGTGTAAGTTGTTATTCACGCACCAAGTGTTGAGTTCTTTAAAACTGTGATGTACGTATCATCAATTCGTCCATTAGCTTTTCCTTTTTAAGGTAACTGACATTCATTTTGTAATCCATCCTTCTTACGAGTTCAATTAATGAATTAAAACCAACAGGAAAATATCAGATATAAATAAGGTAACAATTATTTAAAGACAATGATCAGTTATCAATACTAAACCAATATTCGGAACAATCAAGTGTAATCCGCCAATAACAAGTAGCTATTTTTGCTCTACTTATTACCCGTACTTTATTCATAGGATCATGGTTGTATGTTTGAATGTAGAAATAATTAACGGGTATTCAGTCAATAAGGTTTATTAAAAGATTTGTTTGCGCCCAAGCTTTCGTCAGGGCTAAAACTTATTTTATATATTAATGTACAATAAATAACAATTTTGTGGCAACTTACAATCAAAACTAGTTGAATTCAATTTTGGCAGTTATAACATTTTAAAAATATTGTAAAAATTGATAAAATATTAGAAGATCTTATAGAACTAAATAAAATGTCAAAGTCAATCTACTTTGTTTCAAAATAAATAATTTACGAGGTGTTAAAGGAATACTTGATATTTGATGTTAATTTAATAATAATGGAAATAAATTGAGCTTAAATCATCGATTTCAGTTCTCTTACTCATGGAATTTGTTTTATTTATTTCGACCATTTCTAAAAATAACGTTTTATTTAAATTTCTTACTTTATAGAGAATTTTAATTTCATTAAAGTTTGGTATGTGACCAGTAATATATGCATGTGCAGATAGCGCGGAAGTGTTTTTTTTTGGAAGTCTGTCACTTTTATGTCCAGCAATTCTATTTTTTAGATTTTGTGATGTTTGTCCAATATATTTTTTATCACAATTATTACATGGAATTGAATATACTAAATTTGAATAATTTAAAGCAAGTTTTATCTTTTAATTTTGAATATAAATTACCAATCGATTTAACATTTTGTAGCGCTAATTTTACAGGTTCATTTTTTTAAAAAATTATTATTTTCGGAGTAAGTTATTTGATATATGGAAAAGAAGCATAATAAACATTTGAAATATCTTTATTTATGTTATCATGAATATTATTGTTGATGTTATTAATTCTAATGTTAAAAAGCAATTTTTTTAGAAAATTTAATGGATAACCATTATCTACAAGGATGTCTTTAAGTTTGTATAAATTTGTATTTATTAAAGTAGGACGCACTAGGTTTATTATTCTATTTTTTAAAGCTAAAACTAAATTAATTTTCATTTTATTACTATGACAAGAAAAATAATTTAAATATCTTTTAGAATGGACAGATTTTAAATACCAATCGGTAATTAGTATATTATTGTTTTGTTTAATTATCATTGTATCTAAAAAAGGTATTTGATTATTTACTTCTTTTTCAATCATGAATTGTAATCTTAGGTGGTAATTATTAAAAACTAAAAGAATTTCATTTATTTTGTCACTAGGAATACAACAGTCATCAATTACATATTGGGCAATGATTGGAGAAATAGAACTACCCAATTGGGGTTCCAAAAACTTGTTTATAAAATTTATTATTAAAACAAAAATTATTAGAATTGAAGATAAAGTTTATTATTTTAATAAATATATCATTTGATATATTACAATTTACAGATATACTGATCCAATGTTTATTGATACTATTGATTAGTATATTGATTGGTATGTTGATAAAGAGTTATTTAATGTCTAGACTGATTCATATATGATTTTTAGGTATTAATTTGTTATTAATACATTTTGAAAATTCAAAAGAATCGTTAATATAATAGCTCTTAGATTTATTGTATGAAGTTGTCAAAGTATTGGATATGAAATCTGTTAATTTTTTATTAGGTGCTTCTATACAAGAAACAATTGGTCTTAAAGCTAGAGTAGGTTTATGAAATTTAGGTAGTCCTTAAAATTTTGGATATATTGAATTGTAATTCTTTAGGTTTTTTATGTAATTTCGTCAATCATAACAAGGACCCAACAAAATCAATAGAAAATAATTCTAATAATCTAGTTACAACTATATTTAAGGCAAATATGATTGACGAAATCACATAAAAAAAACTAATCATTTTTGTTTTAATAATAAATTTTATAAACAAGTTTTTGGAACCCCAATGGGTAGTTCTATTTCTCCAATCATTGTCCAATATATAATGGATGATTTATTAGATCAATGTTTACAAAATTTAACTTTTCAACCAATTTTTATTAAAAAAATTGTTGATGATATTATTTGTTGTATTTTTAGTGACAAAATAAATGAAATTCTTTTAGTTTTTAATAATTACCACCTAAAATTACAATTCACGATTGAAAAAGAAGTAAACAATCAAATACCTTTTTTAGATACTATGATAATTATGCAAAACAGTAATATTCTACTTGCCGAAAGGTATTTAAGACCTGTCCACTCTAAAAGAAATTTAAATTATTTTTCTTATCATAGTAATAAAATGAAAATTAATTTAGTTTTAGCTTTAAAAAATAGAATAATAAACGTCGTGCGTCCTACTTTAATAAATACAAATTTACACAAACTTAAAGACATCCTTGTAGATAATGGTTATCCATTAAATTTTCTAAAAAAATTGCTTTCTAACATTAGAATTAATAACATCAACAATAATATTCATGATAACATAAATAATGATATTTCAAATGTTTATTATGCTTCTTTTCCATATATCAAAGAATTTACTCCGAAAATAATTAAAATTTTTAGAAATGAACCTGTAAAATTAGCGTTAAACAATGTTAAATCGATTGGTAATTTATATTCAAAATTAAAATTATTGCTTTAAATTACTCAATTCCATGTAATAATTGTGATAAAAAGTATATTGGATAAACATCACAAAATCTAAAAAATAGAATTTCTGGACATAAAAGTTTACATAAGACTTCAAAAAAACACTTCTCCTTTATCTGAGCATGCATATATTACTGGTCACATACTGAACTTTAATGAAATTAAAATTATCCGTAAAGAAACAAATTTAAATAAAAAGATATTTTTAGAAATGGCCGAAATAAATAAAACAAATTCTATGAATGAGAGAACTGAAATTGATGATTTAAGCTCAATTTATTCTTATATATTACAATAATAATAATAATAATAATAATAATATCCTTTATTGCCGACTCAATCATATTACAATGACATAGCAACGTCACAAAACATGGTTTGCCAAAAAAGGCCCACAAAATCTAAACACTTTTTTGAAACAAAAATTAAAGTAATAATAAATAAACCTTAAAGTAAGATACACAATATAAATCTAATAAAACAGTACATAGAAAGTTTGCATATCACTAACAATCAAAATTCAAAACTAAACGTGTATAGACACTTCCTCAGTAGGAAGTCTATTACCTCATTTTTAAACCTATTTAGGTTTTCTATGCTTTTTAGATTTGCGGGAAGCTTACGATAGGCTTTGATTGCCATGAAGTAAGGACCCTTTTCAAAAAATGCAGAATTGTGGCTAGGGATACTGAGGTCGGACTTGCCCCCAGTGGTAACAGACATATCAGTTCCATACATAAATATCCTTTACAAGAAGTCCTGGGTCTAAGTTTTAGAATACAACGCACAATTCTCTTTTGTGCCCTGAAAATATCATGTGCTCCAGCTGAGGAGCCCCAAGAAATGATTCCATATCTAATAATGGATTGCACGCATGCAAAATAAAAGAGTTTTATGCTTTCAGTGCTCGAAACATCTCTCAGACGACGTCCAGGGGCACATGCACTGTTAAGCCTAGACTGAAGCATGCTGGTGTGTAGGTCCCATGTCAGTGTAGGGTCAAGATGAACACCCAGAAATTTTATAGATTCTGTTACAGGTATTATCACTAAATAATCGATAATTTTATACCAATACACCTTGCCAATATTACTAAATTAATATCAAATATCTGATTTTCCTTTAACACCTCGTACATTAGTATATAAAATAATTTTTAGCCCTGACGAAGGTCAGGATATACTGACCGAAAGCTTGGACGCAAAACAAATCATCTTATAATAAACCTTACTGGCTGCATACCCGTTAATTATTTCTACATTAAATTTTAATCACAAAAAAAATTTACTGACACGTTCAAACAATCGCTAGTCGTCCACACTTCCAATGTTTTTATAGATTTTAACGTCATCCGCATATGGTAAATAATTAATCTTCCGCTTAATAATAATACTATTGATAAAAAGTTAAAATAATAGTCCTAACACAGAACCTTAAGGAACATCAGAACTAAACATTATAGGGATTGGTACTTTACTCATTTACACCCGACGAGTTTCTGTTTTGACATATAGTTCTGTTCTCTGGTAAATAGTTTGTTCAAAAAGATGAATCTCCCACAACAATATACCAACAACAGATCTACAATATAGGGGTACCTAGATGTACTGATGACAATTTGAAAGATACTCCAAAAGATTCAGTAAGGAATTCGAAATCCCAATTTTTTCGAAGTTGGAAGTTAGATCTTTATGATTAAGCTGGTAAACGCATTTCAAATATCACAATAAATAAGCTCTGTTTGAAACCCCTCGTCTATAGTTTCAACAAGATTTTGAGAAATATTGACAAAGTTGCTGTTGTGATGTTATTCGTCTTTGAATTAATGGAATAGGCGGCATTAGTCTAGTTTATTATTCTTGGCATTTAACCTATATACACGTTCGAGGTTTCCAAAATCTTGACTATTGTTTAGTTTCTTAAACATTGGTTAAACAATGATATTCTTAAATTAGAAATGCTATATATAGACGCTTTTCATCTATCTAGGCGTACAGGTATCAGAGATAAACTAATCCAGTGCTATTTTACTCAACCCAAGGATAATATAAACGGGATCAGCTTATCGGTAATTTATGAACCGGGGAGAAAAGTACACATAATATCCAGAGATTATGAAAATGTGCACATCAATACTCCTGTATTACTAAATGTTTTCAAATTTGATGAAAGGATAACACATTTTTGACAAATGTGTCAGTTGTCGGAAATATTGTGATTTGGCGAATAGAAATCAGTTTGCAGGTTTTTTACATATTCAGACTAAATAAATGGTTTTCAGTCTAATACATTACTTTGAAAATGAAGATAATAAAGCTACTAAAAACAGGGAGGTATCAAATCCCAATTAACGAAAAAGTCTCAGAATCTATTGTAGTATAACCTACCCGGGTCAGTTCAATGTTGAATGAGATAAGTAAAGTTGTGCTTTGGCTTTATTTTGCCAATGACCGTCAAAGTAGATGAAAAAAATAACCAATCCCTACGTTGTGTTATTATTATGTCTTGCACAACTTGGCTTACTCGAAATGCGTCCAATGGTAACAAAATTAGGGAAATTTGAGGGACAGGTGCGTCATGGAAATTAAGCCAAGAATTCCTAATACCCCTGATTTATTTAAGAAAACGTGCCAAATTATTAGACAAAAACGTGCCGGACTCAGCCTGGAATTCACGAGGGGAAAGAGTACGGCAGAGAAACCCTCGATCTAGATTTCTAAACCGAATTATGCTGTATAATCTTTATTAGTATAATACTTAATTAAATTACTGTCTCCTGCGCCACAATCGTAGTTTCACACTCGTATAGCACATTTAAAACTGAAGAAATAGCTCTCCGGTCGGGAATTGAACTCGAGTTTTCCGCGTGTGTCAGGCGGATGTGATAATCACTACACTACCGAAGAAGGGTGTTAGTTAGCCCGACGCCGCTGGAGGGTACTGAGGTCCTGGAATACGGAGTCTACTCAGCTTTAGTTGAAATTAGGGCCAATATTTCTAGAATGATCATTTCATTTATAACTAGGATATTCACCCGTCAGGGTATGAAAATGTTGGTAATTTCACAAAACCTCTTGCAATCACAGTCATACTAAAATTAAAATTCCAGCACGAAAAAACAGCAAACAATACATTTTTGTTTTCATTTAAAACAGGGTTATTCACAGCTTAAAACGATTTCATTAAACATATACACAGGTTATGCCATCAAAATAAATATGAATTATACATGAGAATAAAAGAAATACTTGTACCAAACATGTTAAGTTACGTTAGTTTCTTATCTATCACATGTTATGCAAATGCGCCTTCATAACTATCACCTGTAATCGCTAAATAAACTGTATTTTAATTTCCCAGCGAAAACAGAAGTCTTTTAATCTGGAGGTGAGAACACCTGTGTGTTAGTTTGGGTTAGTGTGTTCCTATTCCATAATATCCTGTGCCAAAATTCAGTTCAATATCTCAAACCGTCTTTGAAAATAAAATAAATCTTTAACCTCGGATACAACTACAGGTGAAGAACTACTACTGTATTTAATCGGAAAGACCAACATTTTTGGCGATCGCATGTGCTAGTTAAAGAGGCGCGTTTGCAAATATGTGATAGATAAGAACTGCGTTCGGGCATCGCTCGCTTTGCAATAGCGTGTGATAGATATAAATATGCAGCCGGGCAGTTCATATCGTTGGTCACGATCTGCCCCTGGACAATCTGTACTTTATGGATGTGTGTAAATGTTCATGTTTGGCTTGTTATCTAAAAACCCAAAAGTAGATTGTTGTGATTGATGTGTCAAGTTCGAGTATGTTCTATTCAGTGGGCGCTTCCACAGGGTTTACTTTTAGGCCTTTGTTTTTATAAACAACTTACATGGCTATAACATAAAAAATTGCATCAGTTTGCGATTGTCCTTTTCCAGACTCGATATATCACATAGCTTTCCGGTATACATTGGCAATGGGTACTAAGTATAATATTGGGACACTGATAGACACAAGTGATAGGGGTTTCAAGAATGGAGCGGTTGTTTTGTTATCTGCAAATTCGTATTATTTTTTCTAACTAAGTAACCTTAGACATTTTTAATATGGTAACAGTAGGTGTAAAGCACAGGTTCTAGCTCAGCACTCACACTTTAGTCCCCCTACCTATTTTTAAACTATTATCCTTTCACCTAACTTCATGTCTTTATCATCATACCTATTTTCAAACCAATATCCTTCCACCCAACCAATTTAACTCAGTCCACTTCTTCATGTCTTTAACTCTGCCCACTTCCCACTTTTATCCTCACCAATGATCTACTTTGAATGAATAAAAACAGTCACACGATCTCAGAAAATATCTTATTTAATAAATCTATCTCTATATTACATACTCACGAAATTTGATAGCGTTTATTTTATTTTAAAGCAATTAACCCTCTATGTAAATTTTAAGGGGTGACTTCACCTTCTCATAAAATATCTTGTTTGTTTTGTCTAGCCACATATCTACAAAATTTCATTTTGTTGATATTGTTTTAAATCAATTAACCCTCTATATAAAAATGAAGGGGTAGTTCTTTTACCTTTGAGATATCCAACTACAATAGGTCTTGATATATTCCAAACATATACGAAATTTGACAAAAATCAGTCTTATGAATTTAAAATTCTCGAGCGCGTAGAACAATTTTCATAAACACTCATTAAATAATAGGTCATAATATGTGAGGTCGACGGAAAGTGCAATCACTTAATTAAATCTCGACTGGGTTTCTGGTTTGCCGTAACATAACCGTATAACGATTTATTGATCTTCATATTAAATGCCAAAGACTGTGTTATAACTGTATTTCTACCTTTTTCTTCTATAATGTCAGAACTACCGTTCGTAGCTTCGACTTTAAAACAACAAGCTTTCGTTAACAACTTACTGTATGGAAAACGGTATATGGATTTTATTTCCTTGTTAAGTTTTAAACTAATTCAGACTTGATGGAAACCGTTTTTGCAGATTTTGACGAATTCACTGGACCCTAATTATATCTATTTCCTCTTTAGAAGGCATAACCGTAATGTTCAAAGTAGTATTATATAAGACAATTCAGCCAACAGCGATATTAGTTCAGTTTGTACTCTAAACAGATAGAGTTAATAAAATGAGTGGAAAACCAAGTATTAAAATCCTCGAAAAAGTTACAGTGCAAGAAATTATTATTCCATCTAATGAAGAATTACAAATAATTGATCATATACCACATAATTATCCAGTTTATGATTGAATTTCACCACCAACATCGCCGCTTCGTGAGGATTATTTGGATGGTGAATTGGACGATGCCGTAAATTCCATTAACAAAATAATGGATTCAAATTAAGTCGATATTTTTGATGAAATTAATTTTGAAAGGCAAAACCTAGCAGGCAATCAACAACCTGAAGAAATTTTAGTAATTAACGATATCAACATGTGTACATGGTGAATAAATAAATGATGATGATAATGATGAGTACTCGAAATATCTGACGTTTCTCTTTTGTTTTTAATATAAGCCCAAATCGCTTTTGGGTCTCTTATATACAATTCCAGTTTCTGTAAAAACATACAATACACAATACTTTGCGGTTTATTATATTTTTTAGACAATATATTTATAATAATTGTTTATCGTTGTCTTTAGGTATCACATTTCCAGAAACGACCCAAGCTCGGTTCTAGCCTGTTGCACACGTTTTGGCCACCAAGAATCAACTTTGTGGGTTCAAACTCTATGGTCATGTGTCAGGGATAATAAACAGCCCTCTATGGATCTTCTAAATGAGGTAAATGGGTCAAAACTTGATTTTCTAGGATGGTATATTATCATGTTGGAATGAAAATTGGATTATATTTCGACAAATATATTTAGCTATCACTAATTCTTTCCTATAAAACTTCTCTACTTTACACCGCGGTAACTAATTCTAATTTTTTAAATCATGCCTGAGAAAAAAGAAGAGTCTTGATTCTGAACCGAAATTCAGAATAGCCAAAATTTCGAATAACATTATCTTCGAATTACAAAAGATTTAAATTGGATATAATTTCGAAATCAAAACATTTCAGAGATTTTGGAAATAAATAAGTTTTTCGAGAACAAATTGCAAAATACATTTTGCATTACAAAAATTTTGAATTACAAAAATCCATCGCAAGACTATACTATATATGAAATTTAATCATTTTAAGTCAGAGTTGCGCACCGAAATACCAAAACACATGCTTTATTGTGATTTCGTTGCCAACTAATTGGGAATCATTCTGCACATGCCTGGTTATATTTTGGGGTTTTGTTTTATTTTTCAGAACTAGAACGGAACTATGTATACCACGACTATTTTGGTTTTTACCGATAACGGTAGATTAAGTAAGATTGGCAAATGTATAGCGAATATAATCTTACTATTAGAAAAGTTTACTTGGAGACCACAAATTTGATAATACGAAATTATATTTTTAAAATTTATAATTTTTTAATTATCATAATATGTATTCACCAAATAGATTATTATTTCATTTAATTGAAATGCAAAGATTATTGAACTATGCAACGTATTTAGTTTAGCGAACATAACCGCATTCTCAATATTGTCTAAGAAGGTAATTACATTTTGGCTGCTTAAGATGATCTGATTGAGAGTATTTTGACTCTTAAATATTCTGAAATGTCATCTAAGGTTTGATTCACGTTATACTGAAACTGCAGTAACTTGCTTTTTATCAATTTTTGATTTGCATCTAATTGAGAAATTGTTTTATTATAGTTACTGATTAATTGTTTAATGAACCTGATAACCCTCTTCTGGGCAATGAATATTCTACCGCTTTCTGCACAATCTCCCCAAAACATGACACCATAGTTTAAGTGACAATATATCAACGAATAGTAAATATTTAGTTCTTCCTCTATGTTAAGGGTATCCTTCAATCTAGAAATTGCAAAGAAACCTGAGTTAATTTTAGATGCCACATGTTCAACATCTGCACCCCATGATAGAGTATCATCCAGATGGAGCCCTAAAAATTTTGTACACTCGGTATGCTTCACAGAGTCAATTTCAACAATTGGCACATTTCTTCGAGATCTGAAGTGAATAAAAACAGTTTTATTAAGATTTAGTATTAAGCCATTACTGGCACACCACCTGTCAAACTGATCCATAATACTTTCGACCTTCACTCGAAGCTCCTCAGCAGTCTGCGCTGAGACCAATTTCGTGGTGTCATCCGCAAACATAGTGACAGCCTCCGCTGATGTATTGAGTTATTGCATTTACAAACAACAAGAACAGTAATGGCCCCAGCACAGACCCCTGAGGCACACCGACATCCACCTCATACATACATGAAAAAACACAAGCAATTTTAACCCAAAACCTTCTATCCGTAAGGTAGGATGCCAACAGGATTCCTCCTCGCAGGCCTTTTGCATAAAGCTTAACCAGAAGAAAGTTAATGTCCAAAGTATCAAAGGCTCGCGAAAGATCGAAGAAGACCCCGGCCACAAAAAATCCCTCATCCAGTTTTTTGTAAACTGCCCCGAGAAAACTGGCAGCCGCGGTCTCCGTCGATCTGCCCGCGATAAATCCGTGCTAAGCCCTGTTGAGTATGCCATAGCCACGGACAAAATCGATCACTCTGTTATTTTTGACACAACATTCAGTACAATTACCGGCCTATAATTCTGAGAACTTGTGGGATCTTGTTTTTCATAAATAGATGAAACCACCCCAATTTTTAATTTACTAGGAAGTTTTCCATTTTTATACATTAAATTGGCTATGTAAGCTAGCATTTAATTCAATTCAATTCCGATTTCAGGAATAATATTTTCCGATATTCGTTTTATACGCCGCGTCATTGTTAACATTTATTATTTATATGTATATGCTGGTATATATCGAAAGTTGCAATCTCGACGTAATTATGCCTTATTCGCAATATAAGTTAATAACCTTTGTGTGTGTACAGTATTACCTTTGTTTATAGAATAGTAATTACGAAATTCTGATTATTTTACTT
>MU186566.1:32807-75814 GCA_016904865.1 Pissodes strobi | reverse complement strand
ATAAATAGCATTATTCTAAACATAGAGGTGAGTAATCACATGCTATAGGGTTAGTAAGAATTTTCAGATTTTGAAGATTCTAAGCTTTGTTAGGGCCTCTTAATTAGCACTTATGCAATTTGCACTCTGGAGCCACGGCCAAAGAAGTTTTATATTGGAAATTTCAATAAAAGCGTTGCGTGGAGAAAAAGGTAACAAATTTGACACACTAAGCTGAATCATCCACAACTATACATAACCTAAGCGTGAGCTTAATATTTATTCTATTTTTACAAATTTAGAAATGAAATATAAAATAATTGCATTTTGAGGCTAAGTTATCATTTTTATACAAATCTGAAAACAAAAATCTTTTCCCACAAACACAAAACAATAAAAATCTTAGAGGGATCAAATAATATTCTATTACGAGAAGGAATACAACTTCATCAATTCAATACATATAAAGTTAAAAAAGAAACTGATAATTTAAAATTCAATCTCCAGATTAAATTTCATTTATTGATTTCAATCACATTTGCAACTGTGACTTTAAAATTTTAAACTTGTTCATTTAAATAAATTTTATAATCTCATTCAAGGAATATATAAAGCTAGAAATAACTGCTTTATTGACAAAACTGAAATGAATTTTTTTAATAGGGTATTATCTGATATTGATTAACTTGTTCTTTCTAGAGGTTTAAATTACATAGTTAAACCTAAAATCGTTCTTAAGTTTAATATAATTTCAGCACACAGACACTTACCGTAGATTGCATTACTTCCGATCGATAATTAGCCAATAGTAAATAAAAATCCAACAAAACGTATTGACAGATAACGATACAGAAATATTCAAACTGACAGCACAAACTAGTAAAACACCTCATCTTTATGGAGCACCAAAAATACACAAACCGACACAAACTAAGTGTCCTCAATAAATTTTTTATGGCAGTGGCACACACACCAAAGGAAGATCCTATGGCACGCGAGAAGGGGTGTGTGTGTGCGAAGATATTGATTGACATGCTTCTTGAATAGCTGTAGATTGTAATTAGGGGGAAACAGATCCATGGGAGTGAGTTCCACAGTGATGCAGTGCGCCAGACAAAGGAGTACGTATAAAATTCTAGGTGTTTCCAATTGTACGACGAACGGGTGCGCTAGTGTCGCCTGAAGCAGGCCAAATCTTGGGAACATCTGCCATGAAAATATATGTAAAGCATGGAGATCTCGGCAACATGTCTGCGGTGTTCCAGACTATCCAGATCCCAGACAAATGACGGGTTGCCGATGAGGCGCCAGCTCTCTTATGAATAGAGTCCAGTAGCTTTAGGATGTGCTTAGGTGCGGCACCCCAGATGTGTGAGCAATATTCTAAGCACGGTATTATTTGCGCTTTGTAGAGCAAGAGCAGCTGCTGCGTTGTATACAGTTTTTTATTACGAAATAGCGCATCAAGCTTCTGCGAGGCTGCTTTTGCGATGTTAGCAACGTGGTTATGCCAGGAAATATTGTTGTTGACCGCGACACTCAGTAGTCCGATTAACGAGGATGAAGGTATGGTCGATCTTGCGATAATAATGTCAGGGTCGTATTGACTTTCTTGGTGAACGTGGCTGTTTGGGCTTTTGCCGCATTGAACTGGACCAAGTTTCCCTTGCCCCATGTTCCAACTTTCTCCAGATCTTGATTAATTGTTGTAGTCTGCTCCTATCTACGGTGACTCAGTTGCTGGTAAAGGTTTTTCTGATCTAAATTGGGAGACAAGGGTATTGCCATCCGCAAAACTGAAAACAGAATTATTGGTTTCGGTCAGCAGGTGATTAATATAGATCAGGAACAGAGTTGGTGAAAGCATTGCGCCATGAGGCACACCGCATTCATGGTGAATGTGCCTGAGTAATGTCCATTAAGTGCAACGTACAGAGATAGATTCTTGAAGAAACTTACAAGCCAGCTGCAAAGGGACACTGGCTGTCCAAAGGACGGCAATTTGTTGAGCAATCTATTATGCAAAATTCCATCGAGTGCCTTCGACATGTCCCACGCAATTGCTCGAGATTCTCCGTAGTTCTTGCTTTACTCCATATATTAGTGACATTGACCAATATACCTCCTGCCGATCTCTCTTTGCGAAAGCCGTACGGGTTATCCACAATTACTCTATTGGTTTCGTAGTACTTGAGTAATTGCTGATCGACTATACGTTCCATGACTTTGGAGACTATTGGAAGCAGAGCAATTGGACGATAGTTTGAAGGCGTACTTTTATTGCCTTTTTTGGAATACGTTGCACTCGAGCGACTTTCCACAAAGATGGGTAGTTCCTATTTCAGTAAGATAGAGAACAAATTCTGGAAAATAATGGGTGTTAGTTTGTTGGCGCAGTTCTTTAACGGTCCTGACGCCTTTTGCGTAGCTCTTTGAGGGATTTACGAATATCACGGTGATGAAACTTTACTTCTACCATGATAGTGCTGACGTTGGATATGGTGGGGAGAGCCTTGCCTTGGGGAACGTTTAAGGTACAGTGCGATGTAAAGATTTCGGTGAGCATGTTTGCTTTTTCCTTATCTGTAGTCGCCGTGTCGCCGCATTCGTCTGTCAAAGGTGGAAGAGACGTTTTTGAAAAGTTATTACTACCTTTGCTACCGACTAGAAATTCCTGGAGCCGCTGAGGCATTGCAAAAGTTTATCCCTGGTCCTTTAACTGTGTTAGTTTCGTCAATTACTGGATTGCATTCGTTGCTCGCTAAGTCATAGAATTTCCTAATTCTAAAACCTTTAATATTTTAAAACTGTTCAGTGTTGATGCATGATATATTATACAAAAAATATGAGGAATTTAATAGAAAGTTCAAAATCATTTAAGCGTTGTATATTGCTTTTAAAAACAAAACAGTCATGTGCCTTGCTTTTTTTAAATACGACGTATACATTATATTAAAAGTGTGTAAAAGCAGATAATCGATTATCTCAAACAAATTTTTTTGAATAATTTTTTCAAATTTCAAAAACAGAAATATTTCCATTCAAAGAGTTATCTAGATTGCCCTGTACAACGACGTCAACCAGAAGTACCAGTTATGTTGACCCGAAGTATCAGTTATGTTGACCCGAAGACAGTAAGTTCTAGTTTAGCGCGTCATTAAAAAAATCGAACTTGGATATCGCCTCCTCTCGAGAAAATTTAAAATTATTTGTAAATTACACGTACCTTTTATTACAGTTGTATTTTTCTACCTTGCAACGTTTGTTGAATAATCGGTCAATCCTGGACACTTTACTCACACTAAATTAAATTAATAGTGAGAAGCCTCTAAAATAGATAACACAAAAGTAAATTTTGATACTAATCGTAGTAATGAGGAAGTTGTAAAAGATAGGAGCGTGGCAATTCTATTCAGATAGGTAATGTAACAAATTGTTATATTGTAAACATTTTATAATACTTAAATATTTGCCTTTAAACCATTTAGTATGTTTAGATACAGTCACGCACCGATATCTATGATATAAATCTGTCCCTTGCTAATCTAGATCTTTTGTCCGCCGTGTATTTTATTACAAAAGGATTTTCAAAGGGATTGTTGTTCCCCTTTAATTCGGTTTCGCCAAACATCAGATCATCAACGTCAGCTCCAATATTCGGTACGCTCGGATGCTTCCTTAGACAGCCATTGTATCATATGAAGGTGAATCTAACCTAAAAGCGAGTAAATATGTTTATCTTTTAATTGATACTCCTTTCATATTAGTGAACGAGAACTAATGTTAGTTTAACACGCGGTTTATATCCAGAATTACAATTATGCTTTTAAACAATGTTATTAATTTTCATTATTTGTATATCATCGCGGTAAAACAGACTTCAATGTCCTTGCTACACTTTTTAAATGCAACTTGGCGAAAAAGATACGGGTCGAATGGATGCCAACGATGTTCAAATTATTTAATAAAAAACTGTTTCATAAATTTGGCATAATGCATTTTTAACTTCTGCCTTAATCCGACGAAATAGCCGCATACAAACAACTCGTCAACATTATTGTTCCGCTTTAGCTAACCCTTTAGCAGTGTCTGGTACATGTATGAACTATTTGTTATTACAGTCATTCAATGCATTGATTTCATATTAAACATCGACCGTATGATGCATTTAATTATTTAGACCTGCCCTGATACAAGAATTTCTCATATTTAAATCGGTTGCGCCCCCTGTACTAAAAAATTCACAGTCCTTCACAAAGATGCAACCGGGGGACATTGAAAATGCCGAAGCAGAATGCAATGCTTCTTAAATTTGAGAACTGAGAAGACTCATAATTGTGTGGAAATATATAGTTGATAGAAGTTTGGGTGAGATCAGGTTATATTACGTAAGTTTAGTTTACCAAAATATACTAAATAAATGTATATTACTTAAAGTCTCGTTCTTTTTTACAATTTAAAACGTTATAAGTGTGGTTGTAAAAAGCAAAAGACCATTTGCATTCGATTCGTCTCACATTCCTCGATCTAACGATATGAAACACGACTAGTCTGTCGTGAGAAACTAAAAGTCACCCTCACCCACCCTTAAGATAATCTAATGTAAAAAATGACTTTAAGCAGAATACGCAAGTTTAGTTTACCAAAATATACCACGTAACGTAAATGCATATTACTTCAAGTTTCGTTCGTTTTTACTATTTATAACATTAGTAGTGGTTGTAAAAACTGCATTCGCTTCGTCTCTCAATCCTCGACCTAACGCGGTTAGTTTCACTTAGTATCAATTGCAATAGATTTGGTTAGTTTTGGTTAGTCGTCTAATCAATTTTCGGTTAATTTCTCTTAGTCGCAGCTTTTTTTACTTATTTGAGCCGGCTCCGTTACATTATAATAAATTTTAATATATTTGGTTACTTTTGGTTAGACGTCCAATCAACCTTCTGATAGTTTCCCTTAGTCTTAACTTATTTTTGACATTTGAACCGGTTCCGATACGTTTTAATTAATTTTAATGAATTTGGTTAGTTTGGGTTAGTCGTTCAATCAACTTTCGGTTAGTTTCACTTAGTCTCAAATTTTTTTATTTTCATTCATTTGAGTCAGTTCCGATCCGATATTATTAGTTGTAATAGATTTGGTTAGTCGTCTAATCAACTTTCGGTTGATTTCACTTGTATCAGCTTATTTTAGTCATTTGAACCGGTTACGACACGTTATAATCAATTTTAATAAATTAGATTATTTTTGTTTAGTCGTCGAATTAACTTTTGGTTAGTTTCCCTTAGTCTTAACTTATTTTAGTCATTTGAACCAGTTCCGGTACGTTATAACCAATTTTAATGGATTTGGTTAGTTTTGGTTAGTCGTTCAATTAACTTTCAGTTAGTTTCACTTAGTCGCAAATTATTTTAGTCATTTGAGTCGGTTCCGATACGTTATATTCAATTTTAATAGATTTGGTTAGTGTTGGTTAGTCGTCTAATAAACTTTCGGTTCATTTCACTTAGTTTCAACTTATTTTAGTCATTTGGACCGGTTTAGATTTGTTAAAATGAATTTTAATGGATTAGGTTATTTTTGGTTAGTCGTCGAATCAACTTTCGGTTAGTTTCACTTAGTCTCAACTTATTTTAGTTGTCCGAACCGGTTCCGACGCGTTATAATACATTTTAATAGATTTGGTTAATTGTGGTTAGTCGTCCAATCAAGTTTCGGTTAATTTCACTTAATATTAACATATTTTAGTCATTTGAACCGGTTCGATACGTTATAATCAATTTTAAGAGATTTGGTTATTCTTGATTAATCGTCGAATAAACTTTCGGTTAGTTTCACTTAGTCTCAACATATTTTACTTATTTAAGCTGGATCCGATACGTTACAATCAATTTTAATAGATTCGGTTAGTCTGCTAATCAACTTTCGGTTACATTCACTTAATATCAACTTATTTTAGTCATTTGCACCGGTTACGATACGTTATAATCAAATTTAATAGATCTGGTTAGTCTTAGTTAATCGTCGAATCAACTTTCGGGTAGTTTCACTTAGTGTCAACTTATTTTAGTCATTTGAGTCAGTTGCGATACGTTAATAAATTCGGTTAGTATTGGATAATCGTCGAATCAACTTCCAGTTAGTTGCACTTAGTCTCAACTTATTTTACTTATTTGGGCCGGTTTCGATACCTTATAATCAGTTTTAATAGATTTGGTTAGTTTTGGTTAGTCGTCTATTTTACTTTCGGTTAGTTTCACTTAGTCTCAACTTATTTTAGTTATTTGAGTCGGTTCCGTTACGTTATAATCAAGTTTAATAAATTTGGTTAGTTCTGGTTAGTCGTCTAATCAACTTTCGGTTAGTTTCGCTTAGTCTCACCTTATTTTACTTATTTGAGCTGATTGTGATACGTTATAATCGTCCTCTAATCAACTTTCGGTTAGTTTTACTTAGTCTCATCTTATTTTAGTGATTTGAGTCGGTTCCGACACGTTATAATTAGGTTTAATAAATTTGATTTCTTTTGGTTAGTCGTCTAATCAACTTCCAGTTAATTTCACTTAGTCTCTACTTATTTTAGTAATATCAGTCGGTTTTGATACGTTATAATCACTTTTAATGGATTTGGTTAGTTTGGGTTAGTCGTCTAATCAACTTTTGGTTAGTTTCACTTAGTCTCAAGTTATTTAACTTACTTGAGCCGGTTCCGATACTATATAATGAGTTTTAATAGAATTGCTTAGTTTTGGTTAGTCGTCAAATCAACTTTCGGCTAGTTTCACTTATTCTTAACTTATTTTAGTCATTTGAACTGGTTCCGATACGTTCTAATCAATTTCCATAGATTTGGTTAGTTTTGGTTAGTCGTCCAATCAACTTTCGGTTATTTTCACTTAGTCTCAATTTATTTTACTTATTTGAGCTGGTTCCGATACGTTATAATCAGTTATGCATAAACCATGTCGTGACGTTCACTAAAATTTCCCGTGTGATGCGACCTTGGAAACTCGCTGTCAGGAAGTCAAAGTATTCATCTGAACCGGCTCGGATACGTTATAGTCAAATATAATGTTTCTGCTTAGTTTTCGATAGTCGCCAAAACTCGGTTCGTTTTGGTTAGTTTTAACTTACTTTAATTTGTGTAACCTATTTCGATACATTTTAGCCCGTTTTGGTGCTTTTAATTACTTTTGATTAGTTTTGGTTAGTCATTAAAACAACTTTTCGATATGTTATAACCAATTTTAATATTTTTGGTTGATTTTGGTTAGTCGCCAAAATTCGGTTAATTTAGCTTATTTTTAACTTAGTATAATATAACTATATATTTCGATACGTTTTAGACATATTTGGGGCTTTTGGTTAGTTTAGGTTAGATTGAGTTAGGTTGGGTTAGATAGTCGTCGTGGGCAGTTGTTCAATCAATATTTAGTCAGTTTTAATTTTAGTCATTTCAATCGGCGCGATACGTTATACTTAATCGAATTTAATGTTTTTGGGTTGTTTTGGTTAGTCGCCAAAATTCGTTTCGTTTGGTTAGTTTTAACTTACTTTAATATTTTTAATCTGTTCGGATACGTTTTAGCTTTTTTTGGAGCTTTTAGTTACTTTCGGTTAGTCGTTGAATCAACTTTCGGTCAATTTCAGTTAGTTCCAATTTTTTTAGTAATTTGAACCGGATCCGATAGGTTATAACCAATTTAAATTTTTATGGTTAGTTTTGGTTTAGCCAAATTTCGGTTACTTTGAATTAGTTTTAACTTACTTTTAGTTTTTTAATTTGTTCCGATTCATTGAACCCTTTTTGTGCTTTTGATTACTATTAGTTAGTTTGGGTTAGTCGTTCAATCAACTTTCGGTTAGTTTCAGTTAGCTTTAATTTATTTTGGTCATTTGAACCGATTCCGTCCTCAGAAACAGACTAACACGATCTCTCACGTATATTGCGTGATGTGCCAAATGTAGCATGCACTTTTTCGTGATTTGATACCCCATAGTAGGAAAACAATAGTTATTTGTTTTACTAGGCAGCAAAGTAGTAGATTGACTGCCGCGGCTGATAGTTCATAGCCGAGCGTAGCGAGGCTAGGAATTCAGCTAAGGCAGTCAATCTACTTTGCTGCCGAGTTGAACATATAATTTTTTCTCCGATTGTTTATAATGATATATGTATATTGTATATTTGCAAATTATTACAATTCCCACAATCTTTTTATTTTTCCTGTAGTGATAAATTAAGACAAAATTTGATAGAAATCGCAATTGTTGGAACGGTTGGTTGCTATGGAAATGTATATGTCCATAATAATTATAGTTTGACAACTTATGTCAGACGTTTTATTCCCATGGAGACTAATCACTTTGCTGCCTAGGCAGCAAAGTACTTACTTTGCTGCCTGGACAGAAAAAGTAATACTTTGCTGATTGATATGGGTCTGCAAAATTAATATTTGCTGTCAATCGGAGAAAAAAACATTTTCAATGTTAAAATTTGAGCTCTTGTCAGAATGTGGTACGTGGTATTTGTATCAGCAAACGTATATATGTCAATTTGTTTTTAATTTGTCCTTGGTATGCGAAGTGAAAATAAAATCATCTAACTAATCGATACCACAGTTCAATAGGGTAACAAGTACAAAATAGCAATATTTGAGAAAATAAGAAAACTAAATGTCATGCATTATAATCTTAAATGTTTTTCTCCACCTTATTCTTTGATGTATGCAAATAGGGTATTAAGCATAAAGGTGTTTAAAGTAATTTAATACGTGAAAATCTTTTGATATTTTTTCTCTAGGGTAATAGAAATTTGAACTTTTGTTGAGTTGTTACTATACCTTTTTTTATATTGCAAAACTAAATTGATCAGTACTTTTTATAGTTTTAAATGCATAACAATATTATTTACACAATCTTAAATCTAAAAAAGCTTTTTAAAATACTCAGAGTGTGATTCAGATAACTCATTTTCTACTCCATCAATTTTTTTCCGAGAGACTTTCATAAAATTGCCAATAGACAGGCCGGATGAAACTCTGCAGGTCATTCTTTCCTTTATGCCAATTGAAGGTGGATTTTATAAAAGCTGGCTGACTAACTGTATTTCTGTTTATTGTTACTGAGTTCTCACTTTATTAATATTTTATTTTACATTAATAGTACTAAAAGTTTCTTAAGCGTAGGAAGGTTTGTAAAAAAATATATTCGAAAGCAACATTTCCACCTTAATTATTTTAACTCTTTCCAAACAACTTTTTCGTTATGTATTTTTTCAAAATTATTACCCATTTCGGTCCTCAATGACTTTATATCATGAATATCCTGGAAACTGATAATATGGCCTTGCAGTTTTTTTGCGGATTTGACAATAGTTGCCCACTTTTTCTTTTTTCTATTGTGGCATTTCGCTATTTCACCTTCATTCTGGATGTGTCCCTTTTCTAGGAATTTATATGTGATTGTCTTGATTTTATTTACATAAATTACACAGACTAGATACTAGTAAGATTATCGCCTAACCCGCAGCGCCCCCAGCGCCTGGGCACCACTAGACCATAGCCTAGTTAGCCTAGTGAGTAATAATACGGCCCTGGAATAAGTGAAAACATAATATGCATGAACAAACAATCCAAAAGTGAAATAGTCCGTTATTTGTCAGCTGCCATTAAAAAATGCTTTGTGCTCCGCAACACACGCTATTTTTCAGATTGTCCACAAAAATATATAGCTTTCTTACCAAAATTTTTGTGAACTATTTCAGAAATCTATTCTGACCTATAGAACAGGAAAAGTCGATCACGAAATATTTTGCTATATTTTTGGAGAAGAAATTTTACTAAAAGCCTTGTACGTATAAAACGGCTCTAAGGCTTATCGTGTCTATTTTGTTCCTTTTTTATATTTATTTCCTCACAATACAGTATAAAACTGAACAGACTATGTTTCATTCTCATTCATTTACATAGAACTTTGAAAATGAACAAGAGTTGGAGTATGCAATGGTTTTTATATAAAAGAAAAGGTTCACCAATCGTGATAATATATAGGACATTTCAACGGAACTGAAGTAAACATGAAGATCTTGAAAATTGAGAAAATTTGGAAGTGTTTAATGTACACAGCCTGATGCAAACATACCAGGACCTCCCTTAGAGGAATGTCGCCTATTATGGGTACCATCTTAATTTTTTTTCTTAACTTTTGTTCATATTTCATGTCAGCAACATTATTTTTTATTATACGAGCAAGATAATACTAGATAAAAAATTAGAGCAATACAGTCTTTTTATACAAAAGTATTTAAAATTTCTGTTCGTATTAGACTGGTAGCTTATTATGGGATCTTGGTACGACCTAATATGGCGTACCTGAAAGAATGGTCAAGTCAATAGTACAAAAAATAAAGAAAAATATGGCGGAATCTTTTTAATATCAACCAACTAAAACGTATAAACGAAAATGATAGATCAACTGATGGGTGCCTGACTTTCATATTAAATAAAATCGATACAAGTTTGGTGGTAGGTGTGCTTTGGCTATTAAAATATAGATGTCTCTGGCAAATTTCGCATGTGCACCAGAAGCCATTATACCACTAAAGAAAGAAAGGAAGCATAGATGTCTCCATTTTGGCAAAGTTATAGGCCTACCCCATATTAGGGACAGGCGACTCTCCTCTAATAAAAAATGCAACTATTATGATGATGGGTAGCATTTTGCCTTGTCTCAATCAAAATCAATAAGTGACTGGCATTGTTTGAAGTATTAAATGATCATAATTCTTAAATATATTTTTTTAATTTTGTGCTGTAATTTGAATATATGTTTTCTCAATGTAATTTGTATGCATGTTTCATATGATTTACTATTTCAATTTGATACACTCTTGATGACATTTCATTGGCTATGTTTAATGTGGTTTGGTTAGTTTCCTTTTCTATTTCTATTTGTCATGCCACATAGCTCAATTTTCTATCCTCAGATTCCTTCTGCAAAATATTAATTTTTGAATTTCTCGCTTCTCATGCTGATTTAAATTCTATGCCAATAAAAGGGTCTATATAAGTCGTCCAGGACTTGGCGAGCAGATTTGTTTCGAACAAATATGGAAATGTGATATATCAACAGGGGATCGCAATTTCTATATTTTCGGTGTGCATTTTGCCATTTATTTTATTCTGTAAAAATAAGTGGTAATATACTTTTTTATTTTTTGTTTTTTAATTTAGAGTGAATCATACAAATTGTAGAACTAATTTAAAATTTGTACGTCATACCATGGCAAAATAAAAAAATTTCAAATTAAATATTTATTTAAACTGTTTTTTTCGCCACGCAACTACGGCTATCAAATCTGCGAAGGTATCAATAATTATTTGATACGAAAACTACCTACAGTACTGATTAAAATTACATTCTCATGCCACTAAGGCAACTTCGTTACTAACATAATCCTGGGCCTGATTAAGAGTCTAAGGCGCCGGCGCCCTAGGCAAGTCGGTCCTCGGCGCCACCCCCTCCCCCCTCCCTTCTTTCATGTTTATGTTTTTGTTAGTTTATTTTTAATTTACTAATAAAAATCGTCTCTTAATAAAAACTAAAACAAATTTATTGAAAAAAAACACTACTTTATTTTTCGACATTTCATTGAAGCAAATTCATTAATAATTATGTGACAAAAGTCTAATGTTTGGACCGGTTCCAATTCAATGGCGAAAATGGAGAGGTCCATCACCTATTGTTGACTTAAAGTGCTTCTCATATGGTTTTACACATAAGGCGGTACACAGAGGATCATCCATAAACTGTGCCATTAGCATAGTCCATAGAAATAGGCTATACCATTAGCCTGTGCCCGCACAGAGCCCATCAGAATCGCTGAAGGCGTGGCCAAATTTGAAATGCTAGTTACCCATGTCTTTACGGTGCAAGGGATTGCTCTCAACTGTTTTGGTGGTCGAGTGGTCGGATGCTGCATCTATGATGCGGCGACGGCCCGGGTTCGATTCTTTTCGTTTTTAAATTTGTTTTAATGTTATGTGTGTAAACAGTTTTTTTTTCATTTAGGGCATGCCTTGGGTTGGTTTTTGTTGGTTGCCACATAAAATATTAATATTAGCTTAGTAACACGTGAAAAAATTATTACTCTGAATTTTTTCGAATTTTTACACTACTTAATTGACCTCCTATGTAATACGATATCAGTTATATTACGAAAACATATCCTCTATTATATCTAGATAAAAGAGAATTTCTGGATTGCATCAAATGGCATTAGTTAGCAATGCTTATGCTTGCATTTGGCTTTTTGTAATTTCGATCTTTCCTCTTGCGCTTGCCGCCTTTTGTACTTTTAGAATTTTGAATATTTTGCAAGATTGGCCTCGATTCATACAATGCATGTGGTTTTGAATTTAAACTGTTAACTCATTGTTAATGATACGTGTTGAAATGAAATATGTATTTGTCAAAAAATCTTAACATTTGTAAACGAATAACAAACTTTTTTCTGGATCGATTGAAACTAAAAAAATCCTCTTGATAAGGAGAAAACACAATCTCAACCTTTCTTTAGCCAACTGTTTTTAAATTGTATCAGGTATACGTCTTATAAACTCATTTTATTCCTAAACTGCCATTTACCCACGTATCAATGGAACCCTTTCCCTGTTTACTTTTTCTGTATTCTTTTATTGTGCCGCATAGCAAACTTGTGGGAGCCACGGAAAACTATGTTAGCTTAAGAGCCAAACTGTTTCATAATAAACCTCGAACAATACAATGTTTATTTTTATGGGTTGGTTATTCCATTTAATCCCTGTGATCAATTCGATGTATTTAAATGCTTCATTTTATTTTATTTTACGAGCCCAGTGAATCTTCAGACATCATAAAACGATGTAACATTAATATAGACGTTTTCAACACCTACATGGCTTACTTCTTTATTAGCCTATGAAAATTTGCTCAGGAAAATAAAGTAATATTGTATATAATATAAATACTGACAGTGACAGTAAACGATGATCTTCTTTATCAATAAAATACAATTTCCAAGCATCTACGTAATAATATATTTCATGACCTTCAAGATTCTTATGTGCTATGTTTTGAGGCCTTTTCTAGAATACAATTCAGAAAAAGCTTTCAAACAGATTGAAACATTTATTACATTTGAGGCTTTGCTTGTATTTTCATTCTCAACAAATAAACATTTTATCCAGTTATTTCCTCTACGATGTTAAAAGTAGGAACATTTTATTCTGTTGACCATCGATTCTGAATGTACCATTTATATTTTGAATATTAAATATTTTAAAATCGATTTGCGACGGAAAGGTTAGATTTAGCGATTTACATATAGAGTACCTTTTTATATTGACTAAATTTTTGCATTACGTACCAAAAGAAAAAGTTATTGCAACACTATTTGATTTTAGGTAAAGTGCCACCATCCAATGCTTTTCAACTAGGACGATAGAGCTTAATTGGGTGAATTATTCCTGAGATCAAACGCAAAAAAGTAGCTTGTCACTCCACTTTCTTATATAGCTTGATGCTGTCATTTAGCTACACCATATCCTGAAGAATTGTGGAGCATTTTATAATCATCCTGTATATTAACACAAAAACAAGCCCCCTCCATCTTATTATTTTTTAATCGTATTTACACCTTCAAAACCGCATTCACCTTCCCTGTATTTTTCTGAATTATATAGGCACCTCTTGTGCCCATGAACGGATGTTAAGTTACTCGTGACATTTGCTCACACCAATCAACTCGATTTTCCACATAATACTCAACGCAGAAACTGTTTAATAATCGCATCAAAAGTTGGCAACAAAACATCATCATACCTTTCCTGGCTATATTAGGGGATAAGCCACATAAGAGGTAATTTCATATTCCGGTTTCGCTTATGTGAGGAAAATTGGAATATATTTCGTCTCGTAATGCGGTTTTATTAACTAAGGGGCGGGAAAGAATAATATTTAGACTTTTATAATGCCGCTTAAAGTTAAATTGTGAAATTGAAAACTACCTAGTATGGCAGAATTAAATTTCATTAGTTAGAATATTATATCTCCATTATCCCAAGGAGGCATTTCTAAGTTAGATTAAATAGGAATTTAGATAAACAAGGTTGTGTAGCTTAGTGAAGCACAATTCTGGTTTTTAGGTAAGAAATCCCCAACTCACCATTTTTTCTTTCTTAAAAACTTGTACCTTGCCGTGGTATTCTATGATCCCATCAGAGCTTTTCATTGTGTGGCACAACGAAATACTGAAGAACCTAAGTTTCCGCTGATTTTTAGAACAACACCTTTGGACTGAATCTCTCCTTATCTCTCTTTTTTGAAGATGTTGATTGACACGGTTCTTGAATAGCTGCATATTGTAATTAGGGGGAAACAAATATCCTGGGAGTGAGTTCCATAGTGATGCAGTCCGCCAAACAAAGGGGTACTTGTAAAGCGATTTTCTAGGTGTTTCCAGGTATACGACGAACGGGTGCATTCTTGCCGTCTGTCGTGACTGTGTAACAGGTGTTGCTGGGGGCGGAATGAGGTGGTCCAATTCCTGGAAACATCTGCCATTAAAATATCTGTAAAACCGGGAGATCTCGGCCATATGTCTGTGGTGTTCCAGACCAACCAGATCCCGGGTCAGCGCTGGGTGGCCGACGAGACGAATCCAGCAGCTTTAGGGGGTGTTTAGGTGCGGCACCCCAAACGCGTGAGCAATATTCTAGGCACGGCATTATCTGCGCTTTGTAGAGCAAGAGTAGCTGCTATGGTGTATACAGTTTTTTTGTTGCGAAATAGCGCTCCAAGCTCCTGCGAGGCTGATTTTGCGATGTTAGCAACGTGGTCACGCCAGGACTGCTGTTGATAGAGACACCGAGTAGTTCGATTGACGAGGATGAAAGAATGGTCTATCTTGCCATAATGATGTCGGGGCCCGCCTTATTGGCTTTCTTGAGAAACGTGGCTGCTTGGGGTTTTGCTGCATTGAACTGGATCAAGTTCCTGTCGCTTGAAGTTCGAACTTTCTCCAGATCTTGATTAATTGTTTTAATCTGCTCCTGCCTGCGGTCATAAGGCTTAGTTGCTGGTAAGGGTTTTTCTGATCTAAATTCAGAGTCAAGGTGACTGTCATCTGTATACAGGATTGTTGGTTTCGGTCAGCAAGTCAAGACGAGACACAGAGTTGGTGAAAGTATTGCGCCCTGTGGCACGCTCGCATTAATGGTTAATGTGTCTGGGATGTGTTCATCAACTGCAACGTGCTTAGATCGATTTTTAAGAAAACTGGCCAGCCAGCTGCAGAGAGACGCTGCGAGTGTGAAGGACGGGAGTTTGTTCGTCAATCCGTTATATCAAGCTCTGTCGAATGTTTTCGACATATATAAAGCAGTCGCTCGAGATTCTCCGTAGTTCTCAATTGCTTAAGTCTATATATGAATGGCATTGGCCAATATATCTCCTGTCGATCTCTCTTTGCGAAAGCCGTTTTGGTTGGGTGTCATCCGACGTTGGAACATATCATCGGGCGTCTCACATGACATCATTTGGGATTTTACTATTTATATTATCTATTCATTATGGGGAGAAATTTCAATGTTGGCGAAAAATATAACCATTCTGTAATATGATCGCGATGTGATTCAATAAGAGAAAACTTTTTTGAGTGATCCAAATAAAATTAAATCCTAGTATAAATAAACTTGCTTAATTCCAAGTGTTTAGACCGTAAATCTCAGACTGTACGTAACAAAGAAGTAAATACATTTCTCGATTCCATATCGTTCATAAACTAAAATTTAATCAGCACATTTTACTACTAAGTACCAAAAATGCGTATTTTTTTTTTAATCTATAAATCGCAAAAATATCTATTACTTAGGAAATTAGAAGAAATATTTCGAACAGATGTTGTTTGGTTGATGTTAGAAGTCTGATTTATTGATAAATCTTTATTTTCTGCAAATATTTTACATAATGAGCTAAAATATATAGTGTTTAAGTTCTGTTTACTAAATTTTCAAATAACATACCAGGTAAATAAAACTTAACTAAAATGATTTCATCAACGATAATCAACAAAAATAAAAAATAATACGTATAATTTGTAGTCTAAATTAAATGCTCTGCATGTTTGCCATTAACCTCGTCACATTTCACACAAGTTCTTTTAGGCCTTTCACTGCATTTACAAATGTTCTGCTCATTTTCATTTAAATTTCTCATTTCTTCAAAAAATTTTCTCTAAATATCTTCACTTTTTTCTCTTTAGACTGTATTTTTTAAATAGCCCCAAAGGAAGGGAAGATCTCGGGAGTGTGCAGGCCACTTCGTTGTTCCATATCTACCTATCCGTACTTGCTAATTACTATGAACAAAATCTGTTACTTCCAGAAATGGTAAACCTTAACGTAGACATAAGCGCAAGAATTTATACGTTTACGGAACCCTTAAGAGCTTTGTAAATTGCCTGTTGAAGTAGCGGACCGTGGTGGCAACTAACTTGAAAACGGCAAAGTCGGCAATAAATAATCCTAACCAGAGAATATTATTCTTATTTCTTCTGTCAAAGTCAAAGATACAAAAATAGGTTTATCTGCTTTTTTTCTTGGCAACCCGCAATAAGTTTTTATATTATTTCGTATTTGGTGGCATATTTTTATTTTTTGTTTAATTAGAAATAAGAAGATACAATTTTGGTTTTATTTTTTTGCCCAAGTATTTATTTTCTTATATTTTAGGAATTTATCTCATACATAAGTATGTTTTTAAATTTTAGAATGCAAGAAATCCTTGATGCAAAACTAACTATTAGGTGAAGCTGACGATGATGAAGAGGATATGGATGAAGCAGTATTACAATATATATGTAATAAGGGCCTTGGAAAATCGAGCAGATATTATTTATGGTCAGTGTAGTCTTGATACCATCTCTGATATTGAAGTCAAAATTTCTTTCAGTTTGAAAAAGACACATTCCAAGACTAGCCATTGCTTTGGGCATTCCTGCATATCTGTCTACTCGTGAAAGTATAACATTGCCATGTAGAATATAATTACTTTTTACTAAAATCGCAATCATTGTACTGTAAAATTTATTTTGAGAATAGTTTAGTAAGGTTTAAGTTTCTAATACTTTGGTGAACAGGTACTACTCTTCAGTCATAAAAGCTGATATTATCAGAGACAAATTTATTCTTTTGTTTTTTTTTATACAATTATTAATTTAACACATTTTTTTCAGGGCCTGTTCCCTCCTGTATTTTTTAAGAGGGCTTCCATACCCAAATAAACTTCTGGATTTAGAGTGTTTATTTGGATACTCTTATAGAACTATTTCCAATTTTGCAAATGAAGTAACGACCATCATTTATAACAACAAAAGTAATTTAGTGAAGGATTTAAGAAATGTGTCATGGCTTAATGAAGAGAAGATAGTACAATATTCAGAGGTATGAATTAATTAGTTAACCTTTCTCGATAAACAAGTAGGTATGTTTTAATTTTTCGAGCATTCTTAAATTGTCAAAGTCAAATGCATAACATATGCCTTCAAAGCAGGATTAATTGGCAGATCTCGTGGCATTTGGTTTGAATTTCATTATGGAATCTAACCTTTGTTAATTTAATTTAAATGCCTAATACCTACTTACGTTACATTAACAGATGACAATGTTTTGATCCAAAATAATAGTTACTCTATAATATTATATTTTTAAGCCAGTGCTGGAAAAGGCGCTCCAATGAACAAGTATAGTTGAGGATTTGTAAATGGTACTGCCTGACCTATTTATAAACCCACTGAAAATCAAAGGGAATATTATTCAGGCTACTAGAGAGTGCACTGTGTGATGTATCAGTCGCTTTGGTGTCCTGATGGAATTATTGTAAATCTTAAAGGACCCTAACTCGGTCGACAACATGATTCTGGAATTTTAAGAGAATGACACTTTTGTGATGAATTGGAAAAGTGTACTACCTTTGTTCATAGAAAATACTTCATTTATGGGGATAAAGGATATGATTTAGCAAGAATTAATGGAGTGGTCAGAGAGGCACCATTTTAATACCATGATAAGCAGCTGGAGGATAGCTGTTGAATGGAGCTTTCAAAAATTATTCAAAAGTTTGCTTTCCTTGACTTTTAGAAGAATCAAAGACTACTATTGCATGAAATTGGCACAATATTTGTAACATCTGTAATATTAATTAACTGTCACATATGCTTATATGGAAGCCAAATGGCAACACATTTTAATATTCAGCCTCCACAGCTGGAACAGTATATAGAAAATTAATAGTGTATGCAAGATTAACAAAAAAAAAATGGCACTGCGATGTATTTATACATTGTATGAGGCACATAGTCAAAAAAAATATTGCATTTTAATTAATAAAAGATGTTTAAAAAAGTACTTTATTGTCATTAAATAACAAAAATCTCATTGACAAAGCCTGTAATTACAAATAAGTTTAAACTACATTTAAGTAAACACGAAATAAATTACAAAAGAAAAATATTCCAAAATACTTTAACAATTAAAGCAAATTTAGTTTCAATTATAAACTAGAAATAAGCAAAAAGAATCATATTTATAACTGACACAACAACTCAGGAAACTAAAGCATACAATAGTATATTATTTTATATGGAGGAAAAGTAACTTTTCCTCCAAATAAAATATGCTGTTTTTTCTTCAAATGTCGACAAATTAATGCAAAAAGTCTCTTTTTAATAGTAATAATAATAATTATTAAAGATAAGTGGGTTCGCAAGGCGGCTTAGACCGGTGCGGTGTCGGTGAATAGGCTCAGGTTGTTGCTATAGTAATGTAACATAAAGCTGTCAGTGGACACTGTCAACAATAATTATATTTTTAAAATTGTGTCTTCGATTGCGTTTTAATTCCGTATTGATAAGCAGTTATTGAGTAAGTTCGATAAAATAATAACCAATTTGTTCCTAAATTAGTGATTTTTAGAAATGCAGTCACACATTGAGTGATAAATACAAATTTTAGTTTAATAACTGTTGAGTTGTTGACGCTTATTTTGATGTTTGTTTGTATTGTATCTATGTTGCTATGATAACACTTTTACCTCCGCCGGCGGAAAAGTGAAAAGTAAAGCTCCGGCGGAGGAAAAACGAAACTTCACTGCCGCCTACACAGTCGAGTAATGACGGATTTACTGACGTTTGAAGAAAAAAGTATTTTGGTACTTTAACATAGTATAAGAAGTACGAGTAGGTATGAAAGAAAATCAAAAAAATATAACCTTATTTTGACTGTTTAACTTGTCTTCCGAGTATAAATTTTAATAACTCCTGCTTACTATCAAATGTCTCTCTTTACATTATCAATCTTTTTTCTTTCATTTCTAGTCGACTTTCTTCAAGCAACTGTTTCCTTTCAGTAATGGCTAGTTCTCTACATCTCAGTTCATAATTATTTTAATTTTTATTGGACAAATACTGAAGCGTATTTTGCCTCATACTGGCAGATACTTTTTTACGTTTCGGTGCTATAATAAAAAAATGTATATATAATATACAAATAATGATATATATTGTTAATCAGCAACTACTCAAGTACCTCGAGACCAACAGAATAATCAGCGATAATCAAAACGGCTTCCGCAAACAGAGATCGACAGGAGATATATTGGCCTATGTCATTCATATTATGGATTAGGGCAATTGAGAACTACGGAGAGTCTCGAGCGATTGCGTTAGATATTTCGAAGACATTCGACAGAGTTTGGCATGACGGACTACTCAACAAACTACCGTCGTTCGGACTGCCAGCGTCTCTCTGCAGCTGATTTACCAGTTTCCTCAAGAACCGATCTCTGTACGTTGCAATTGATGGACACATCTCAGACAGATTCACCATACATGCGGGAGTGCCTCAGGGAGCAATACTTTCACCAACTCTGTTCCTCATCTATATTAATGACCTGCTAACCTAAACCAATAATCCTGTTTTCAGTTTTGCAGATGACAGTACTCTTGTCTCCCAATTTAGATCAGAAATCCCTTTACCAGCAACTGAGACTTATTATCGCAGACAGGAGCAAGTTACAATAATAAATCAAGATCTGGAGAAAGTTCGAACTTGGAGAGACAGGAATTTGGTCCAATTTAATGCTGCAAAAACCCAAGTAGCCACGTTTACCAAGAAAACCAATACGGCGCGCGTGGCCTGACATCATTATGGCAGGATCGACCATTCCTTCATCCTCGTCAAATAGACTACTGGGTGTATCGGTCAACAGCAATATGCCCTAACATGTCCACGTTGATAACATCAAATAAGATCGTGCTTAGAGTTTTGCTCACACATCTGGGGTGCCGCACCTAAGAACACCGTAAAGCTGCTGGACTCGATTCAGAAGAGAGCTCTGCGTCTTGTCGGAGATCCGAAGATAACTCGGGATCTGGATAGTCTGGAACACCGCAGATATGTGACCGAGATTCCCCTGTTCTTTAGATATTTTCACTGCAGATGTTCCCAGGATTTGGCCGGCATCATCCCACCCCAGCAGCGCCTATCAGACAGTCACGATAGACGGCTAGAGCGCACCCGTTCGTCATATAACTGGAAACACCATTCAACAAGGGCTCATTCTGGCGCACTACATCACTGTGGAACTCACTTCCAGGACATCTGTTTCCCCCTAATTACAACCTACAACTATTTAAGAACCGTATCAATCAACATCTTCGCACACACACCGCTCGTCGAGTGCGATAGGATCTCTCTTTAGTGTGTGTGTCCCTGTCATAAAAAAAGACGAGGAACTCGACATTTTGAAAATAAAATACGTGTGTTCTATTAGATAGTCGAAACACTACTGTTGTAAAATGTTTCGCAACCAACACGCTGCTGCTGCTGCTGCTGCACTGCTCAGTGGGAATGCCAAAAGGGTTTTTGCATCGCCGCGGCGCGGCGCTATGCAGCGCTGCTGCTGCGTTGCTGCGGTGCAGCTATGTGGGAATTGTCCTCGCCGGGTAGCCGATGGGCGAGGGATTGGCGGGATTTGGGCCAATTTTTAATACTGTTTGCTAAATTTGGAGGTAATCAGTCATAAACCAAACTAGAAAATAAATAAAACGTATAATTTCTGGTCTGAATTAAATGATCTACATGTCCCCCATTAACCTGGTTGCATTTCACTTAAATTATTTTCAGACCTTCCAGTACATTTATGATTATTTCGTTCGCATTTTCATTTAAATTTCTTATTTCTTCACAATTTTTCTCTGATTTTTCTTTACTTATTTATTTCTCTATAGACTGTATTTTTCAAATAACCCTAAAAGAATATATCCATAGGCGTTATACCTGGTGAGATTGCGGGACAGGTGATTGTTTCATAGCTACCTATCCGTACTTGATAATTATTATGAACAAAATCCCCTTCTGCCAGAACATTACGGGGATATAACGGTTTCTTCTCAGACGTCATGGTATTGACGGTTGAAGTCTAATTTACTAAGTCATATTTATTTGCTGCTAAAATTTTGCAAAATGAGCTATAATATATAGTTTGGGTTGGTTTGGTCTAATTATTAAATTTTGTTTTCTAAATGTGCAAATAAAAAACTCATACTCAACCATAAAGAAGGACATAAATAACACGTATAATATGTGGCAGTGGCGGCTCGTCATTGGACGCAGGTGAAGCGCCGCTTCACTTACAATTTCTAAAATTTCATTACTTTAAAGTAAAAATATTTTTAATTAAATAAAATTTTTACAATCTAAATTTCTAATCAAAATTAGTGCAATTTCTCAAATTACATTTCTTGAAAATACAAATTTTCATATTATAAATTTCTAATCAAAATTAGTGCGATAATACTCATAAAAGATAATTAACTATAAAACGTAGCGCGCTGAATAACTTGTCATAAGATCGGCCGGTGCGGGCGGTTTTCGACACTCAATACAGTCAGGAAACACGTGGGAATCGCAAACAGCAAGATCAATAATTGCACTGCAATATACAGATTTATTTACGATGGTTGCTATGGCAACGGGCGAAGCAGACATGCTAGATACGTGAGCTATTTATAGAACGGAAGCAGCCCGACAATGCGACTCCGACAGGTTCTTATGTTAATATTAAATTCAGTTCACAGTCGTTCGGAAGCAAATTTGCATCACGTCGTTGTCGCGCATTGTTTTGCGAAACGTTTTACATTGTATGATCCGATCTGCATCTTGTTAGAAACACCATTTTCCAGGTTGAAAACGATGATAAAAGAGACTTTTTAAATACGGAGGGACCTAAGCCTTTCCTTCAAATAGAAAAACAAGTAGTAAAATCGAGAGAATTTTCGTTCGTAGGTTTCGAAATCTGATCTGAGTATTCTGATTATAATTGGTTGTATGGAAGTGTTTATTTAAAGAAACTATTTTGTATGCCACTATGCCCTGTTTAAGTGTAGGTGGAAAATCGAGCGTTTGGAATAAAGACGGATTTAACATTTTTGGGAATGTGACAATAGGTTGTAGTAGGCATGAAGCTTCTTCGAACCATATTCACTGTGCATTATCATTTGCGAAGTTAAAGAAAAGCCTCACTACAAAATCGAAGAATAGACCTTATATTTAAAAAGTATATGGGAGCAGTCAAAATAACTGTACGCGAGTGTGTGGGTAAGTTAGTAATTCTATTATCTTTTTGATATTATTATAAATTAGTGGCGGCCGTGGCGCTCATGGTATATTATTTCTCGCAGGTATCGTCACCGCAGGACTTTTGGGCGTGGCCCCAAAACAAATTCGCCTGCGGCGCAGTTTTCCCTACGGCGCTAATTGCGCTTCACCTATTCTTGCCTACACGAGCCGCCACTGATATGTGGCCTAAATTAAGTGCTCTGTTCCCTTATTAACTTGGTGATATTTCTCGTACATTCTTGTCTAGCATTCCAGTGCGTTTATAATTTGTGTTCTCTGATTTTTCACTTAAATTGTCTATTCCTTCAACATTTTTTCTCTAAATTTCTTCAATATTTTTATGTCCTTCTCCATAAACTGTGTTTTTCAAATAGTCCCAAAAGATGGTATTCATGAACGTTAGATCTAGGGACTTCGCGGGCTGGTTGACCATTCCTTATCTACCCATTCACACTTGATAATAATTATTATGTCATTATGAAGAAAGTCTTTTACTGAGAAAATATTATGGTCTTGCTGTATTTTGCGGAGTTTGAATTGGTATTTCATCGATAAATGTTTTATTTTCCAAAAGTTCCAGGTATAACCCATTTAAGGTGCCACGGATAGAAACCGGACCTAAAACTTTGTGCCACAAAATGCATGAGAAAAGTCGTTAAAAAGAAATTGGCTCAACATCTTATGGGTTTTCATCGGGCCAAATATGACAGTTTTTCATATTATAAATACCGGCAGTATAAGTACAGTCTCATCGGTCCACAAAATAATTTGGATTTTGGTTAAAGCTTTCTTTTATAATTTGAACAAAATCATGTCTTCTTCTTTAGTGTTTGCTCTTTAATTGCTGATGATTCGTATTGATTTCAAGTTCTCTGAACTGTTCCATAAATAATTCTCGTATATTTCTCGTATTAACGAAGTATTATTACCGTGCTTATAACAGAGCTTTACCATTTTCAATCTCTCGGCAATCGAATAGCGCATTCTGTAAAATATTAACAGAAAATAACGATGCATCAGTAAATCAGACTTCAGACATTTGGAAAATAAATCTATATCTCCAGCTAGAAGCAGGTATCTAAATAGGTAAGCAATTATATTGACAAAATGATAATATTTAATAATTCTTAAATCCTTTAATATTTCGTAAAGGTTTGATATGTGAAATATGCAAAATTTAATAGAAAAGCCAAATCATTTGAAAACGTGGTATATTAAATAAAAAAAAGCAAAGTCAGCATGTGTCTTATTTTTTGGAAACATCATGTATGCATTAAAACAAAAGCATGTGTCGAAGCAGGTGGCATCAAACAAATTTTTTTGGGAATATATATTTTTTGATAATGCTCTATTCAATCATGCATCTTAATGATCCAAATGTTTTCTAATTGTGCGGTAAACATAGATGTGGATTAGCTATTTGTGTATTTAGAGCGCAAAGTAACGGATTGCCGCTTGAGAAAGAATGTTACTGCGCGACGCGCAGTAATCTTTCGAAAACGGCAATCTTACTTTGCGCTCGAAAAACACAAAGAACTTTTTCTACAGCCGCATTTTTTTTAATTAAATCCAATTTTTCTCTATACTTATTCTGAAATTTGCAAATGACTGTCAGTTTTGACATTTATATTCGGGCTTCGGGCATATTTAGAACAGGATTGCCAGCAACAAACTGTAACAAACGCACGACTGTCGTTTATTTATCTTCGGTTTCCATGACCATTTATAGCACACTAGACGGAAAAAGTGAGAATTTCCTTTGCCATGTTCGCGCTAGAGCGCAAAATAAGGATCCACGGCATTCGTCGATTTTGCGATTTCATTTGAATTTAGTATTTAGTTATTTTGCACGCGGCTGTAGAAAAATTACTTTATAGAGGGTTTTCAGTATTTTGTCGCCTCTAATATAACAGAATATTCGATATTGTAAATATTTCTTAATCTGACTAAGGTTGAGTCCTCTGCGTTGCTGAAATCTGGCGAGTATATCCTATTATTTTGAATATTTTTTGGTTGTTGCAGATGTCTTGTCTTTAAATTAAACTTTTTGAAATGTTTTATTCATAATTATTTTGTACTACTACACATTCTGAAGTATGTTTTCCTAGCTTTCAGTGTCGAAGTTGACAACATTTTCAATTAGTCTGTCGTTTAATATTAGCGTCTACCTACAGCAATTTTGAGCCTTCACGCATACGTACGTGCCAATTCACATATTTTTCAAAGTTGTTTATCCTTGATTTTGGGTATTGCTTTTTGTTAGTTTAAGGTTAGTTTTGTATTGTTACGCCCCCGGAGCGAGCGAAGCGAGCGAAGGGCCATGCCCGAAGTGAAATACCTAAAATATTTAAACAACAATGGGCTGCTGCCATGTGCGCAGGCCCGAAGGTCGACAATTTGCTGTAGGTAGACGCGAGTGCCGTTAATACATCAAAATAGTAAGCGCCAAAGTCTTGCAAAACAGTCCTCATTAAATGCCTTTAAGACTTTAGGTAGGATACCTATTTCCATGTATTGCCCTTAAATTTAATATGTAATATATTTAGTGGAAGTTGAGGAATAGATAAGGGGATTAAATTGAGTGATTTATAAAATTTATACCATTACCATCACTTTCACTTGTAATATAAATGATGATCATTTTCCTTAATTAATTGCAGATAATAGTTGCGACTTGATCATTCAATATCAGCACAAATGGCATAGAAAGAATCATATCAATCACGTAGGTACAGCAAATTGAATAGCACAAAATTTCGTTTGGCGACGAATAGAGTAATTCACGTAAAAAACGATAAAAAACATAATTTGCCTAATTGACTGTCAAGCTAATGATAGAGCTGGAATAAATAATGAACAGTAAGCAAACTGAGAATTGATTGATTAATAACATATGCGTTGACATACAGGTAGGTGTTATGTTATAATAAATCTATATTCACTTTTAATTATATTTCACACACTCCATTACCAGTACGGAAACTAGGCTTTTTCGGTGCAAGCACGGGAAACGCCGTTTTTGGACATGTAATGCACGATATTTTTCATAATACCTCTCAGAAATCAAAACACAAACATAAAATTATTATTAATAAATGTATACAAAATCATGTCATAATACATTTTGAATTAAAATATAAGTAAACGTCAAACTTGGAAGACAAGCAAGACACAGGTAGATATCTATATTACAAAATTTTATCAAACGTTGCTATGGAAATGTGTTTGTATGCATTATTGTGAAGGTCAGAATAAGTAAAATAAATTTACTTAAAAATTAGACTATTGACGCTAAAATGTATGAAATTAATTTTTTATACTGCATCGCTGTCTAATTCTAACCCAATTTATTATAGTTTATGCTTATTTTGTAACTAAATAACTGCAAATTTAAGACTTCAAATTAAAAAACGGGAAAACTCTTCCCGTGCCCCCGCACCGGACAGCTTTTCCCGTGCGGGCGCACCTTAAAGAATTACTTTCTTTGCTCAACAGAGACATCGAAAATGATGGTTTTCCGAGAGGTATTATGAAAAATGTATTTGTTGACTTATAAATTATCATGCCGATCTTGTTTAACAGTTGCGTTTTAAATAATATCAATTAAAATATAAGTAATGTGATCCAGTCGCTTCAAAACATATTTTGCTAAACATAACAGGTTTCAAGTTTTAATCGTTTCTTTATGTGGTTTGTCAATTGCTAGTATTAATATATTATTTGTCAATTTGATCAGGAGAAACGAATATATTTGGCTCACAATACCAAATGATGACGGAAGAATACCTGAGAAAACTCAATTAAAATTTTTCAAGATAATACAACTACCAATATACAGGGTGCTAATTTAAAAACGAAAGGCATTTAACATTTCCTAACCTAATGGCAGTATTAAAATCTGGCGAAACACGTCAATTTACATATCAAAGGGGCCAACTGTTAAAGCCCTTGTTAGCGTATTACTTTCAACACCCTGATCCTCAGAGCACCTCCCCATAAAATTTTAAATTGCAACTCATATTTATTTTGCCATTTTTTAGTTCCTTATAGAATTCTAGATAAATTCCAAATTTTCTTGTCAAAATTGATGTACTTAACCTCACGAATGTGCGGAATGTATTTAATTTCTAAATTGAAATATTGTAAGATTTAAAAAGAGTATGATAATGAAATATTCAAATTCTATCCCATATAATTACTTTATGAATTGTTCACAATGGGTTCTATTGTATAGCCGATATTCAATTTGTTCGCGGACGTTTTGAAGAGCGTTAGGTGAAATAGCCCTTCATTCTTGTACAATTCTTTGTTGCAGTTGTTCAATTGAGTCTGGTTGGGTTTTGAATATAACGGAGTTCAAGTTACCCCATAGGAAGAAATCAAGCGGTGCCAGATCTAGTGACCTAGGCAGCCATTCAGTGGGTCCGCTCCTACCCATTCAGGGCTCCGGATAATGATAATTCAACCACTCTCTTACAGGACGTACATAATGAGAAGGTGCAGCAAATGTTCATTTAGAGCAAGATTTCCATTGGCGTCCCTTCTATTATCTACCTTATGAATTATAAGAGGCTTTATACCTCTGTCTAATATTTCTGCATAATTTTCACCACTTAGAAGAGGGGACCAATAATAGTATTCCCTAATATACTCGCCCAAACATTTATTTTTTGAGGATATTGTGTATGCCCCTAATGTGAGGATTGAAGTCGATCCAATAACAGCTGTTTTGTTTGTTGACATTGCTATTTAAGTTAAAAGTGATTTCTTGACTGAAACAGATATTTTCTATTAACATAGACTGAGCAATAATCTTGTTGATCATAATTTCGTAACACTCGTTATGTCTGTCCTGATCATCATCCCTTAATTCCTGAGTAATTTGCAATTTGTTAGGCTTCAATATTTTGCTGACTGGTTCATGCGACAGCCTAGTTTGTTGTACAACTTCACGAAGTGACGTAGTGGGAGCCTTAGCAACCTCAATCTGAGCCGTCTCATTGACCAATCTTGGCCCATCCCTCTTTCTATTGCAAACAGAACCAGTTTCCTCGAATTTAGCTACTAACTCTGGGATGTAAGTGTGTCCAACATTTCCCATGTCTTTCATTAAATATGGCCCCGGCTCGCCCAAAGCAACGATTTTTGGCTCAATAAATTAAAAATCTTTTCTATCCGTTCTGCAATAGTGTAGCCCATTTTAAGAAGCGGGTACAACATCAACAACAATACGACAATAATACAAAACTATTGATATTGTTTATGAAATAACTACTACAGCTTATTTTCCCTAATCGAAGAAGTACCTAAAATGAATAAATGAATACCACGAGTCAGAAAAATAAAGAACTGTACTTATAACTTCTAAATAATATCGGTATAAGCAAAAGGAGAAAACGAGGTTTGAAGACATTCAAATAAATCTAATCTGTGTTTTACTGTATTAGAGTCGAAATATAAATAAACGAAATAATTTGGAACATACTTCGCTGTGACGGGTCAGTGAATGTAACTCCATTTAAAAGTTGCAGTACTTCAATTTAGAAACTAATTACATTCGACACATGCATTCGTGAGGCTAAGTACTTCAATTTTAACAAGAAAAAAATGGAATTTATCTATCGTTACATAAGGAAGTCAAAAATGACAAAATAAATAGGGGTTGCCATTTAAAATATTAGGGGTAAGTGCCCTGGGGGTCAGGTTGTTGAAAGTAATACCACATATTACCTAGAACAAATGTGAAAGCCACCTATTATGCGAGGGTCGAAATTTTCCTGGTTCCTAATGAGGCTGGCGCCTACTTTTACAGTCAGACGCTCTATGTGTACTCGAGTGAAATCGGCGCGCCGCGCCGCGGCAGCTTTAATCTAGTTCGTGGCTATATGTTTCTGCGTTGCTAAGCGTCTTAAACAATTATTATTACATATTTTGAAAATTTTCGTCCCGGTTTTGTTCGTTTATTTACTTTATAATTTTTAAGACTGTTTAGAGAACTATTTTGGGAATATTCGACAACAAAGAGGAAATTGTGTAAACCCTACTCCGATTCAGTTTGAAAGTGCATATAGGAAGCTGTTTTGCCGAAACTTTTTGCATTCAGATCATATGAATTGTGAGGACGATTTAGACCTTCTCCTTTTCGAACTACTAGATACCAATCCGATTTTAGATGAAAATTACGAAAATACTCCAAATTTAGAAGCAGCTATTAGTCTGCCAGATTATGATCATCGACGAGAAAATATAATACTTCTAAATGCTTTCAAATATGTGTGTGGTTATCTCTTGAAAAAGGATTTAGATATTCATCAATGCCACCTTTGTCTTAAATTTTCCAATGAAGTAGAAAGTTTAGACAAGTCTTTCTTATTCACACATTTCAAAGCATACGACTCTGACAACAATTATTTTGGAAAATTAAAATCACCCAACGAATGCTTGTTTTTAAACTAGAAAAAAATATTTGTAAGTCAGTTTGATAAAGTGTCCGTAGAAACAAACGTTGCCAAAACTTATTTGCAAAAATTTAAGTTTATACCCTTCAAACATCCATGTTCGGGCTTCCCTTTATTTTATGTAATTAAATTATTTATTAGGTTAAGACTATTTTACATAATAAAATATGCTAACAGCGACCTTAAAAGTTGTAAAAGGAAAAAACCCATAGGAAAATTAATATTTTATTCCATCTTTAATTTTTTGGTGAATCATTATATGGCTAAAAGTGACTCGTTTTCACAACCTTCAACGTAAAAGCTGAAATAACTGGTCACACTGATTTTATTTTGAACAAATAACTACAAAAATTCACAGTCCTTCGCAAAGGTGCAACCGGGGGACATTGAAAATGATGAATAAAAACGCAAAAATATGATATATGTTGTAATACAAATATATCTTAAAAGCACAGTTTAAAAAAGTAAAAATGCAAGCACGAGTATTTATAATATAATGTTTAGAAAGCAATAAGTATCGTGCCCAGTCAAAACCTTCTTCATCGTCGTTCAACCAACTTTCGGTTAGTTTCAGTTAGTTTCAATTTATGTTAGTCAATTGAACCTGCTCCAATACGTTATAATCAATTTTAACGTTTTTCGTTTGTTTTGGTTAGTCGCCAAAATTCGGTCCCATTTGGTTAGTTTTAACTTACTTTAATTTATGTAATCTATTCAGATTGGTTCTAGCCCGTTTTGGTGCCTTTTGTTAGTCATTCAATCAACTTTCGGCTAGTTTCAGTTAGTTTTAATTTATTTTAGTCGTTTGAACCGGTTCCGATACGTTATAACCAATTTTAATATTTTAGGTTAATTTTGATTATTCGCGAAAATTCGGTTAATTTGAGTTATTTTCAACTTACTTTAATAATTTTAATCTGTTAACCATTTATAGTGCTTTCAAATACTTTTGCTTATTTTTGGTTAGTCGTTCAAACAAATTTCAATTAACTTTAGTTATTTGAACCGGTTCCGATACGCTATAACCAATTTTAATATTTTTGGTTAGTTTTAGTTAGTCGCCAAAATTAGGGTAATTTTGGTTAGTTTTAACTTGCTTTTACTTTTTAATCTGTTGCGATACATTTTAACTTTTGTTGGTGCATTTGGTTAGTTTCAGTTAGTCGTTCAATCAACTGTCGGGTAACTTCAGTTAATCTTAATGTATTTTAATCATTTGAAACGGTTCCGGTACCTTTGAGCCAATTTTTATGTTTTTGGTAAATTTTAGTTAGTTGGCAAAATTCGATTAATTTGGGTTAGTTTAAACTTACTTTAATGTTTAAGCTGTTCCGATGCGTTTTTCCCTTTTTGCTGCCTTTGGGTAATTTTTTAGTCGTGCAATCAACTTCCGGTTAATTTCAATTAATTTTAATTTATTTTAGTCATTTGAGACAATTATAGACAATTTTAGAGTATTTGGTTTATTTTAGTTAGTCGCCAAAATTCGGTTCATTTGAATTAGTTTTAACTTACTTTAATTTTTTTAACTGTTCCGATACGTCCTAGCCCTTTTTTATGCTTTTGGTTACTTCTGGTTGGTTTTGGTTAGTCGTTCAATCAACTTTCGGTTAATTTCACTTAGTGTTAGCCATCTGAACCGGCTCCGATACGTTATAATCAAATTTAATATTTTTGGTTAGTCACCAAAATTCAGTTCGTTTTAACTTACTTTACTATTTTTAATCTGTTCCGATACGTTTTAGCCTTTTTTGGTGCTTCTGATTACTTTTGGTTAGTCGTTCAATCAACTTTCGGATAGTTTCAGTGAGTTTCAATTTATTTTAAACATTTGAACCGGTTCCGATACGTTAAAACCAATTTTAATGGTTTTGGTTAGTTTTGGTTAGTCACCAAAGTTCGGTTACTTTGAGTTAGTTTTAACTTACTTTTATTTTTTTAATCTGTTCCGATATATTTTAACTCTTTTTGGTGCTCTTGGTTACTTTTGTTTAGTTTGGGTTAGTCATTCAATTAACTTTCGGTTAGTGGGTTAGTCGTTCAAGCAACTTTGGGTTAGTTTCAGTTAGTTTTAAATTATTTTAGTCATTTGAACCGATTCCGGTCGCATAAACAAACTAACACTATCTCTCACGCTTATGAGGTCATGTGGCAAATGTAGCATGCACTTTTTTACGATTTTTGCCCCATACTAGGATAGCAGAAACATTTTCAATGTGATTGAAGTGATTGTCACAGTAGTCATTAATGTAAAAGATCAATTTGCATTAATTGACTCTAAAATACGCAACCTAATTTCATAGTAATATTTATAATTGTTTTATACAAATCAAAACCGATGAGGCATAGTATCTTCATCACAATTTACGCCCGGTTAAACTATGTCACTGGTGCAACAATTCAACCTTACCGCTCGAGCCTCGAGGTAGCAGCATAGGAAGAACATTAAAGGATTCGCATCTGTTCTAGGTAATCTGTGGTAATACGACAATAAACGCCTCAACAGTTGTCTTTCTATGTAAATTGACGTGTTTCGGCAAATTTTAATAATGTCGTTAGCTTAGGCAATACAAAATGTTGTTCGGTTTCAAATTGTCTAATAAGAGATAAGCAGATGGATAAATTTTTAAATATATGTTAATTCTATAAGAATGGCACGCTTTATGTCGAAAGAGAATGACTAATAAAGCTGATTTTATATGCGAGTGATCAAGTATTGGCATCTAAATGGTTATGCATTATTTGCAAGAAGAGACACGCTAGAATAAATAAAATAAAACGAGTTATACTAACTTCGTTATGAAAAGATAAATATCACAAACGCACTCTTAAGATATCTTCATCAGGGACTGATCAAATAGAAAATTGTAAAAAGACGACAAACGGTATTCATTGTACTTCATGGCTCGCCAACCCCTTTTTTTGATGCTATTGATTTGAAAAACAAAATATGGATGAATGAGTAACGTGTATGATCAAAGTCGATAAAGCGGTACATCAAACGATTCATAGAACGACTATTTTGGTGAAATTGAGCTTAGAAACATATTGAAGGTCTACTGTGATGCTAAATAATTGTCTTTTAGTCACTGAAAAAAAAAACAAACGCTTAAGCAATTAGGTAATTGACATTATTGTCTTAGATAGTTAGATCTCTCTAAAATTCTGATGAATTATAAACTCTCGGTTAAATCGTGCGGATTATTTTCTAATCTGATGGCTGATGTACAAAAAATATTAAATAACTTGTAATTTAGAAAACTCACCATCCATTATTTTTATATAATGCCACAAACAATAATTAGTTGTCAAATGGAAATATCACATTAATTAGGGAAGTTAACAAAGTGTGTGGAATAGAAGCTACAGGCAACAATTTTAATTATCTTTTATAAAAGTCGACAAACAAGTGTAAAACAAATAGATAACACTGCTCGTTGATTAAAAAAGTCTTTCGTCAGAATATCTGGACAATCCCATATTTTTCCTACAATTTTTGATATGATTATTTTTATTCCTCCAAGCTTATGTAAAGTTAGGAAGGATAAACACGAAATTTTTGGACCTTTTTCAGCTTTGCGCCTATAGCTCAAAATCGGTGGACTTTAGCGAATATTTCATTCTTACAAATATTAGAGCACATTAAATTCTGCGTCGATTCAGTACCCCAATCATTCGGTCCAGTAGTATGGCTGAAATCTATGGTCGAAAAACCATGATTTTTTTCCAACTTTGCTGAAAAAGAAGAAGACGTATAGAATTACAGTTTTATAGCATTAATTTGTTTGTTCAACGTGTATCTTTAATATTAAATTTGGTCAAGTACCTACATACCTAGAAAATGAAAACTTTCGGAAACTTTTTTTTCATCCCCACTGCAGATGATCTTTGGCGTGTCCCAACCACAAATGGACGAGCAGGGTATGTTAACGGGCGGCAGCTTCAGTGGTGGGTAGAGATTCATGCTCGCTTTGGCTAGTGCTTTGGAAAATAGGTCGTTAAGGTACGACCTTAAGCCGTACAATGAGGTGAGTCTTCCAGGGTCACCATAAATGCCTAAAGGGTGATATGTTCTCCAATCGGCAAATTTTTTAGTTCTTTGCATCTTGAATTTAATTTAAGTATTATATTATATGTCAAAACTTGACTGAATTAGGTATAAATTGGTTTTCAAAACAAGAATCACTCAGACTACAGAAATTATTTAAATAAGTAGATGGATTTAGTACGAGCAAACTACAATTTATAGCTCGAAACTTATGATATTTACCATTTGGGAGTTTACAATTTTATTGCTATATCCGAAGCTCATTAAAAGTTTGTATTCGCGTTATGCATTCATTATTGTATATTAGTTTACAGGTTTTAGGCGCCAGAACTCGAAAACTAATCATACGATAAGTTTGCATCCGTGAGAAGTTTTAATATAAATAGCATAATATTATATCATAAGTTTAGCTAATTTCACGAAAAGTTAATTGTTACGATATAGTACTCCTCAAGAAATACTGGAAAAAGCCACAGAAACTTACTTAATTTCCTAATAAGAATTTCGTCTAAAAAACACGTAAATATATCAAATTCGAAGCAATAGGCCAAATCTAGAAAATTTTTAAGATTTTGCTGTATAAACGGTCTTAAAATGCTATCTTTTGAAAAAAAATACAAGAAATACAAGCGTTCTAATTCCAGAACCTCGCACCTATTCAAAGACAATAGAGAAGATAAATCCTATGAGTAAAATGTGATAGTGATGAGGATTAAGTCGAATAAGATTCTGATGGAAAAGATGGATAGAGTGGATTAAAAAGTGATGAAGCAGCTGCCGATATTGTGAATTATTTTCCACAAAGTCAGCAATTTAATCCAGAACAATAGGACACTGGAAAGTTCTGGAATCGTAGCTTTACGATTTATCAATAGTCGATCCACTCACCACCTCGACACAGGATGTTGACGCGAAAATTATTCAGACCTGGACTGAAAGGTTTGGCAGGAGAAGTTTCGACAGCTAAAGGTGGAATTCCCTCCGAGCGATAGCTGCGATGATCGTTCAGCGATCGTCGCTGCGACGATCGCGCTGAGACTGATACTGTTGTTCCTTTATGGAATCACTTTCCTCCAAGCGACAGCCGCCAGCGATAATCGCCGGGGGCAGCGTGCGTCGCAAACTGCCTTCTCCCAGAGCAAATATAGTCGCTGCGACCAACGACTTTTCCTTAGTTTAAAGTGAGGTCGATTCAATCTGGAAAGTTTTCGGAATTTTTTATCGTCAGACTTCAAATGGGTTTGTATTAACTGAGTGAAAAAGCCCTCCTTCGGTCTAGAGATATATATCATATCGACCTCATCTCGTTGAACCACACACATTTGAAGTATGTCATCATCTTCGGCTTCTTCATACATCATATAAGCCGCAAGTAGTTTGCTACTCCCCTTTAAACTCATTCGAATGACTTGACTGACACAGAATGAACGAACAACTAATAGGAAAATTACCGATACACGCTTGAAATTTAATGTCGCGAACGCTGGTTGGAAAACATACCTATGGCGATTATCGCTGAGCGATAATCACTACGCGATTATCGTCAGCGATAGCCGCTCCGAGGGAATTCCACCTTTATAGAGGTTTTTGCTTTATTTTTCGATGACATCGCATTTGACGTCTTTCCAATTCTGAAATATTAAGACATAAGGCTCCTTATGCTAAAGATCAGGCGTACACCAAAGTTCTGACAAATATTGAAACGGCGTACTTTATCTCATGGCTGTAAAAAAGAAATCGAGCTTCAACAGGTTTTGTATGGAGTGTTTATGGAAGTTCAGTTTACAACGCAGTGACGCTCAGAGGAAGATTGCATTTTATTATAAACTGTTTGAGATTCGACGATCGTGCAACTAGAGAAGTCAGAAATAAAGTGGATCCAATTGTTTTCTTGAATAATGATAAATGTTTATGGAATTATGTACCTACTTGTTACTGTGAACCCCAAGCAAAATCGATGAGCAGCTTATTGGTTTTAGAGAACGATGTAAATTTTGTATCCACATTTCCGATAAGCCAAATAAATATGAATTTGTGAAGTGATAACTGGTTCACCACAATTTCAGCTGTCAAAAGTTTCTTCAATGAGTATCACAATTGTGGGGAAGAATAAAACGGAAATGCCCAAAGATATGTTGACAACTAAAGGCCGTCCTCTAGGTAGCTCCATTTTTGGTTACTCCGACATACACAACAAATTGCAGGTAGTAACATGTTGACCCAAGGATTGTCATGTTGCTATTAAGTAACCACTACGAAGCTCCTATAAATGAATCTTTCAAAATACCAGAAGTAATAGAATTCTATAATGAAACTAAGAGTGGAGTGGATTCAATAGACCAAATGTGTCATTCATACAAATACAAATAATTTATTAATGTTAAGATTTGTCAACAAATTTACACACGTCAGTCAGGTAAATAGTTACAATACAATTCATTGAGGACAATATACTAAAGAAAAAAATGATCAACACATAACAAAATTTGTAATTTAAAAATACGTCAAATGAATAAAACACGGTGCGAATTAAAAGCGATGTAACTTCTTTTTTAAACACTAAAAGTGAAAGCTCATTGATGTGGGCTGGAAGGTGATTATAAAATTTTACTGTCCAATACCCGGGCTAGTCTGACACCTCCTTATCCTCCAGTATGGAGGTACAATATCGGTTTTATTGCATGTTAGATAGCTATGGATATCCTGATAAGCCCGAAACTGACCACTTTTATTCATGACATGTTTGTCATACCATCAAAGCGTGGTTTCCACGTCTGGCTTTAATTTGTTAAATGTTTAAATTATGTGAACCTTTCTTATAATGTAGAGTGTTTTTTAAATTTTGATGTGACCGTTGTCGTTTTGATGTTGTTTGTGCCTCTTGTGGATATCTTTTGTTCCAACTGACAAGTAACACTGATGATGGCTAAGGCCGAAAGCGCTCTGTTAAGGTACGCGTCCACTAATCGGCATCGGACGGACGGTACGCATCCTACGAATCGGATTTTATAATTATCTACATTGTTTCAATATGACTGCGTTCACCTATCGGCATCGACCCGACCGCACTTCGGCATTTCCGGACGGGATCCCGAAGACGAAATCAAAATCCGTTTCGTGCGGACACTGCCGATGCTGATACTGTATAAAGGTGCGCGTCCACTAATCGTCATCGGACCGACGGTACGAATCGGACGAATCGGATTTTTTTGTGTCTTGCGTCTACTACCACGGATTATTGGAGTCGGTATCAGTATTTCTCCCGCAGTTAGCTAAGTGCTGTTGAAGAAGCAAAAGCATTATTTCGTTACTGAATGAAGATTTTATAATTATTGACGTGTTGTAAGAAGAAGAAGAAAACGAAACTGCAAATATTGTCCCTGAGAAGAATGTCCGAATATTCTAGATACCCCACATTTTAAACTTATACTCGTGCACAATCGTGATAAGTCTTGCTACATCCATAATTACGTTAAAGCAATGTGGAGGAAAGTCACAAACTAACTAACAAAAATCCTTGCTATCTTCTCCAATAAACCAAAACAGAGTCTTATCCACAATACCGAAACAGAATAAACTGTTTTAATCATCTCCTGATGATGCTAACATGGTTATCGAAACGCGCGTCGAGTGCAAATATTCTGTTTCGGTATTGTGGATAAAACTCTGTTTTGGTGCATGTTGCTGAAGGTTCCAAACCCCAACGTAGTTCTCCAATAAAGTTTGGAAAGGGAAATATACCGTGACACCTGCGTGTTCTTGTCAGTATTAACAGTATCAGCATCGGCAGTGTCCGCACGAAACGGATTTTGATTTCGTCTTCGGGATCCCGTCCGGAAATGCCGAAGTGCGATCGGTTCGATGCCGATAGGTGAACGCAGTCATATTGAAACGATGTAGATAATTATAAAATCCGATTCGTAGGATGCGTACCGTCCGTCCGATGCCGATTAGTGGACGCGTACCTTTAGACGTCCTTTTTGGATTAAAATTTTTGCATGGAATACAAAAGTTTTTTCATTTAGTAGAAATCAAATCGTTAAATCTCAAAGCTGTGCTTTTCATCTCCCTACATCCAAATTGACATTCATAAAATAGTTAGGATAGGAAAAAGGGATATAGGCCTATAATTCTCTGGCATCTCAAGATCTCCCCTCTTATGAAATGAGATAACTATCACCTGCTTGAGAACCGAGGGAAAGACACTCTCTTTAAAACATACAATTATAAGATAGTTCAAGTATTCTATGATAAATTATTTCAGGGCATAGATAAGTTTGTACTCCAAAAAACTATAGAAGATCACCAGTATCCAAGATGGTTTGACAGACCTTTACGAAAATTATTAAGACAAAAGGATAAACTGTACAATATATTTAAAAGGTTTGGCCAGGATGTGGGCTATCAGACTTACTCAAATGTTCGTCGTGAGGTTAAGCACAAAACTGACATGTGCTATATGTTATATGTCTCACGAACGGAACACCTGATCTCGGAAGGTGTTAAGCATTTTTGGAGCTTTGTGAATAATCTTAAGAAGGATTCTAATCTACCAAATGTTGTGAGATATCAAAGCCAAGAATTAACAGATCCCATTCATGTAGCTAATGCGTTTGCCGGCCACTTTCAATCTAGCTTCTCTGTTCACGATGACATAGATCTGGGCTGCTTAAATCCAGTTGAATTTTCTAGCCTAATATATTTTCACTGTTTTACTGAAGAAGAGATTTCTGACAAATTACGTAATCTTGATACATCAAAAAAGAGTGGCCCTGATGGAATTCACCCAGTTTTAAGAACTGCAACTTATCCTTGGCGGTACCATTGTGTATAATATTCCAGAGATCTTTTAGTAGCGGAGTTTTCCCAAATGTCTGGCAATATTCAAATTTGATTCCAATATTTAAAATTGGGAAAAAAAGCGAGAGTGAAAATTATCGTGGAATCTCTCTGCTCTCTATAATACCCAAAGTATTTGAAGCAATCGTAAGTGATGAACTTTTTAACACATATAAACATTATATAATAGCCGAACAACATGGTTTTTATAGAGGCCGTTCAACATCCACTAACTTGGCGATATATCACAATTTTCTGGTCTCCTCAGTGAAGCCGGAAATCAGGTTGATGTTGTGTATACCGACTTGTCGAAGGCATTTGATAGTGTTTGTCATCAACTACTCTTAAGAAAGCTTTTTGATATTGGTGTCCGCGGCATGTATCAACGTGTTACTGTATGTGGGGCAGTTTCTTTCCTACGAAGTGTTGGTAACATCGGGTGATCCTCAAGGTTCGCATATTGGTCCTATCTTGTTTGTACATTTTGTAAACGATGTTGTGCGTTGCTTTCAGAATTCCTACTGCCTTCTATATGCAGACGACTTTAAATTGCATTCTGTTGTCGTCCCTGGTAAGAAACATTCACAATTGGACCTCGATAATTTCTTGCACTGGTGTAATAATAACTATTTAAAGATTAATGTAGCAAATGTAAGTTTTTACGATTTTTTAAGTGTAATGAACCACAGAAGGCATCGTTTTTTATTAAAAATGTAAGCTTAAAACTTGTATAGCATTTTAACGATTTTTGAAACCAATCTGTCATTTATTTTACACATAGATAACATCATTCTTAAAAGCTTTCGGTTATTGGGTTTTATAAAGCGAAACACAAGGCATATTTATGACAACACCAAGGCTCTAGTAGCCCTCTACAACTATTTGGTCAGCAGTATTTTGGAGTACTGTTTTGTAATATGGAATCCTCATTACCAATGTCATATTAAAAGACTGGAAAGGGCACAAAACAAATTCGCAAAATACCAGCTCTTTAAATTTAATTTTCCAAACCACGACCTTTCCTATGAAACTAGGCTGCTATTGTGTGGTGCAAACTTTAGAATTCCGCAGGAAAAAGGCTCTCTTAATATTTTTCCACAAAATAGTCAATGGTGCAATTGATTGCGAATGTATATTAAACAAAATTTCTTTACATGCACCACTAAGGCGGACCAGACAGCAGCAACTGTTTTTTGAAGAAAGGCATCGGACAAGTTATGGTTGTAATGCGATTGTCAATAGACTTGTGAGTAATTACAATATATATTTTTCGCGTTACGATATTTTTCTGGTTAGTCTGTCAGCATTAAAGAGACTAACTAATGTTTAAGAATGTGTTCAAAGAGCATTTATCGTTTTATGATTTGTGTTTTAATGTATCATTTAGAATTGTATGATTCTGTAGTGTACTGTGTAAAAAAATATATAAAAAATTAAAAATAAATAAGTTTGGTCAGTGGAATGAGTATGCTCTCTTTAATTGTCCTAACTACTTTTGTGTTAAAATGATATATATCGCGGCTTTTTTGTTCTTTTGGTTGTTCAAGATGTCACGAACCTCATTGAAACTAACTTCAGAGAAACAAAACTTTCTCTTTGAAATCTTTACTTTTTGCAGGACTTCAAAAGGATTCTCATCTGTATGTGAAATATTTACATTAATTAGTAATTAATTGAAGTTGTTAAGAGTTATACTACTTTTCAAGAAATCTTTGATGTTTTGGTTTCTATCCTGGTTTATTATCTTCCACATATTTCTAGCAGTATTTCCTGAAGATTGGATAAACCTTTCGTTAGCTTTTATTTTTGCTGCAGATATAGCGGTATTATATACTTTTAAAAATTTTTATAATTCAAGGAAAATCCTTCGTTATTTTGACATTGCTGGCTTAACTTTCGAAGAAAACGCAAATGGTCCCTCATTGGTCCAAGTTCGTTATTGAACTAGCTGATGTTAGCTGCCTGATCAGATTGAACAATATACAGGGTTATGCAACGAGGACTAGACAAGGCGATTTTTTGACTTTCCTTGCACTTTTAAAAAAAAACTGAAATAGACATCTTATATAATTTTCTCTCGCGAATTTGGATATGTTCAGCAAAAAACAATTGAACATCAAATAAAAGTGCTAAGGATCACTTTGATATTTTTTTAAATAGAACACCCTGTATATTACTACATTTTCGGACTCTCTAGAAAAGTCTAAACACATTTTGTGTATAATATCCTATACCTATCTTTAGCTGTTTACCAAATATTGACAGTTGAAAGTCGGGCATTTTGACACTTTGACAGGCTCTAAAATCTAAACCGCATGAGATCAAAGAAAACGGTTTGCACATTCCTGCTTTCAATTTAACTGGAGGTTTCAAAGTTTCGGTTCATTTTATCCGCGGGTTAAATTCGAAGATACTGTCATTCGATAGTTTATGAAAACTTAAGATAGGAATGTTTAAACCGAGGTGCAAACCGTTTTCTTTGATCTTGTGCGGTTTAGATTTTAGAGCCTGTCAAATCCTAATTTTTGTTGATTATTGGAGTAATTTCTTTTGTTAATAGTTTTACTCTAAGGAGGTTTAGATTGGCATAATTTTAGTGTTTAAAGGATTGTGCAATAAAAGCCAAAGTTTTCAATTATTATTTAATATGGAGTATAATCCATTATACTTTATTCATCGATTGATTTGATCATTAATTTCATTAAGAAGTTGAACAGTATAATTTGTTACATCTATTTTAGATACATCATAGAGCATGAAGCAATATAAAAAAAAAATCTTGTAAAATGTTACTGTATAATGGCAATCGACATGACTAAAGTTGTGGGTCTATATCGACCCGGAATAGTATTATTATTAGAATATGAAATTAGGTGGGGTATTTTAAGGGTTGAGCCTAGATCTTGCCTTTGACTAAGAACTTTCAGCCCTGGTCACAAAAATCAAGATAATTCCTTAATAACATAATATGGACTGACGAATGCACTTTCTCCACTAGTGGATTGTCCAACATAAATAAGGAACACTATTGACTATTGGTATGATTTGGATCGTCATAAGAATAAACCAGCAACTTAGGCTTCAATGAAAACTTCTTTCAAAAATTATTGGGCCTTTTATTTATGAGAGCAACCTAAATTCCGGACTTTATATTGATTTGACAAATACGACATTGGACGCTCTAAATAGTGAAAATTTAGTGGCAAGAACTTTAGTGGCAGCAAAATGGCATTGCTGCCCACAACGAAAGACAAGTAACTGAATTTCTAGTCTACATTTTTCCTAATAAATGGATAGGAAAATAAAGGTTTTTTTTTAAGGTGGCCTGCCAATCTAACCCAGATCTCAATCATCTGAATTATTTTTTAACGAAGGTATCTTAAAAACCGTTTGTTTAAGAATACACCTAACAATATTCAAAGGATGTGTCAAAATTTCATAACAAAAGTTGCATCTATTTGAGCAACATAACGCGCTTTATTGAAAAACGTAGTCAATTCGTTCGTTGACACTATTGAAGCAGAAGGACTTATTTTTGAACATAAAATACAATATTCATACATCTTTCTATTAATGACGTATTTTCTAAATTTTAATATTCATAAATATTTATTAAAATATTGAAAAGTTTTAAATATTTAGTAGTTGTAGAAAGTTTTTAAGGCGATAGTTCAGATCCGTAAATGATAAATTCTACCGTATGATTTAGATTCGTGAGGTCATTTAAATAAAGCTTACAAAAATTGAGGTACCTATTTAGAAAAATGAAGTTGATGATGAGAGCCCTAAGGTAAAACGTCGAATTCCAAATTTGCGCTCATCATTTTTTAGACATAAAGTATAGTTTATTTTGGCTTATCTCACTAAATAGAGCCAGGAAAAAGAAAATCGTATTACAAATTTTCAGTTTTCTCCGGATAAAATTGGAATATTTTGTAAATATTTCGAAAACATTTAATTAGGTTCTGGAATACGTAACTTTGCCATAATTTAATTGAATCTTTAACTTTCAGAGATTTTGAGATCTCTATGAGGAGACTTAAATTCAAGCTGTACATTTAAACAACTGTTACATTTTGGACTCTATATCGAGGGAGGTCTAAAATTATTCAACAATGAAAGTGGCTGGGTACAAAATTTATCAGGTAATATGAACGCGTGACTAGGCGTATTTCAAACTGAGCCATTCACTACTGAGCACGATAGAACACGCAACGTTTCACAGTTCATTCATCAATTGGCTTTTAGGAATTATTTTTAATTTACAGATATTTCATTAAAAGCTATTTCTTTCGTATACTGAATATTGAGGAACACGAGAACAAAACTCATCATTGTATCCAATGGAATGATCCTGAATTGTTGCACTCGTCGGACGTTTCGCTAGCTATGTTAGCATCATCACGAGATTAATAAAACCAAACGTATAAGCTACCTAACTCTATTTTGTACTAACAATTTGCTTAACCAACCAATCCTTTGGCCGCACTAGTCACGCTCAATCTACTAATAAAATGCACTATACGAAATATTAAGCTATCTATGTTTATTGAAACTATTCTTACATTTAATAATTGTCGTGCTTTCGCATGTGTCTCATAATCTCCTGTCAGATATACTACCATCTTATTATATAATAAGCTCTGCTATTTTCTTTACCATTATTCGCTACATTAAGCGTGCATTTAGAATTTTACTACTTTATGGATCTCGTCGTTGGTGTGATTCCTTTAAACTAAAGGACTACCCCAGTCGCCTTCGAAATGAAGGACTGTAGACTTGCTTCCTTGAGCATTGCTCAATAATCTTCCATTCCTTTTATTTCCATGCCGTTTCGCGATAAGCGATACTTTGCATGCTGATGTATAGTTACGTTGTCTGTACCCGGACGAGCGATGGGTGGATGTTTCTTGCAGTCCACCAAAAACCGAAACAACATTCCTCTACATAAAGCATGTAATTAGGATT
>MU186566.1:0-12807 GCA_016904865.1 Pissodes strobi | reverse complement strand
GACAGATAAAATTTATAAACATTTGTTAACTCTAATAATCAGTAAATATAAAAAGCCCAAAAAAAAAGGGTTTATTAAAGTTTAGATATTTAAATTTTTCCCGCTTATTGACCACTGTGTGGAGCTCTGAACTATAAAATAAAAATGAGGTAAAGCGTTTTATTGTTGCTTTTTTATGGTTGCCAGGTAGTGTATAAATAGTTGTTACAAAATTTGTAATAAATTATACACATTACTCAATTCAGTTTAAACAAACATTGCCATAATAAACATGGAAATCAAAAGCAGGAATATTCGTAGCACGAAACTGGATTTAATTTTAAATGTCTGCCTTGCAAGTGCAAAAGTGTGGACCTGTGTGAACTTTTGAGAAATGAACACGATCAGAAAATCGATGAAGAAAAACTAGAATTTGGGAGTTTAGAAGCTAGGTACCACAAAATTATTTAAGCATCGAGATAGATATCTACCACATAACTCAATGTAAAACTAACAAGGTTTTTAACAAGAGCAATTATTCTTTTATTTAACCTATTGTAATAGTTTGATTTCATTGATTTTGAATCATGAAAAGATGACTTAGAGCAAGAGGAGCTCTGTAACTATGTTGTCCGTGCTGGAAAGTAAAACTTGAATCTCTCTTTTGAACTGCAGTATTTGGCGTGCAATAGAAGTGGTAAAAAATAATTCAAATTAACATAATAGATAGATACACAGATATCTATATTACATGCCACCAACAATTTTTGTTTTGTTTTACTGATGCCAAACCAAATCAAATAAATAAAACAGTTTAGAGATTCGAACTAATTCTAACGTATGTAATCATAATACATGAAAAACTCATAGAATAGCAGTGAGAGACTAGCATTAACAAGAGACTAACATTAACAAGAATATCAAACCAAAAACACATTACAGGGCAGATCTTACACACATCGGAGTCCCCATAAACTCGCTTAAAGAGTCCAAAGATTGTTTGATCAATTGCTGCCAAAGAATTCCCTTAAAAAGTTTTAAGGGCATGTTTGTGATTGAATCATCAAGCTTATTATAAAGCCTGACATCCAGTGAGTTCCTATCTGATATCCTTAATCTGTGACGTGATAGTAGTAATAAATGCGCATGTCGAGTATTATACCTATGAATATCTGAGCGCAATAAAAAGTTATTTTTATTTTTATGTATCGCAATAAGACATTGATAAACGTACATAGAATGTACTGTCAGCAAACTATACTTCTACTCCAGCGAAAACGTGGACAGCCATCTTCTGGAGAACAAAAACCCTAATTACGTGACTAAAATGTACCCAAAATAACATGCCATATTGTATGAGGGAAAATATAAGGAAGTAGTAGACGCTAATAAGATGTTCTCGAAAACAAGGTCTTATTTGGCGCAACAAAAAGATATTTGATGATAACTTGCCACACTAGACTTCGACATGGTTCGACCACTTTAAGGAATCGTCGACTGTGATATCCGGTAATTTAACGGATTTGCCATCTGAGAGTAAATTGTTACTTGTGATTGTCAGCCTATTTGTTTTATCTATATTAAAATATAGGCTGTTCTGTTTGAACGGATTGGCTGCTATATTCTCAAGGTGTGCCGAAAGGGTCTGTAATATGTGTGGATTTTTGTGACTGTTTATAAGTGAGATGTCATCCGCATTCAAAACAGTTATCCGGTAGTAGATAATAGTAAATATCGTTAATCTAGAGAGAGAAAAGAATGGAGCCAATTATAGATTCCTGAGGGACTCCATACCGTACCCTTTTAATTTCAGATACCATTAATACTAATCAATTTAGATTTCCTAATTAGATTGGACTTAAAAGAGACAAAGACACACCTTGATAGCCGGAAAAGTCTTCCATCTTATGTGGCAATTTTTCATGATCCACACAGTCAACAGCCTCGATGAGATCACAAAGAATGACTGATACATTCCTATCAGCTTCAAGGCCCATCAGTGGTTGACAAGCCTGGTTGGAAACCGAATTGTTTTGGTTTAATGATACTGTTAGCTCTCAGTAATTTTATAAGTCGGTGTTTCAAGATAATCTCTAGAATTTTCCCGAAATGAAAATTATGGATATTGGATGGTAATTAATTACCGCAGATAGATCACCCTATTTGAAAATGGGCCCCACTTTACTAATCTTAAAGAGATCAGGAAAAATACCCTGAAGGAGACAGGAAATATAGAGATGAACAAGTGGAATTGCGAGATTGTCAGCGCAATGTCTTACAACTCTGCAGTGCGAGTCATAGATATCGACTGAATCAGTACAATTTAATTATTTTATAGTACTTATAACATAAAAAGGCCACTGGCTTCAAGAAACAGGACTTATTTTCTTTATTAAAATTTAAGTTAATTGGTAGGGTGTGATCAAGAAATGGTAGACTTTTTATTATATTTTCAGTAGCAGACACAAAATATCAATAAACTTGTCTGGCCTAACATTAGAAAAGATCAGTTATTAAAGTTTTTTTATTTCTTTCGAAATTTACTAGCCTCATAGTCCTTGTTTTGTTTTTGGGAGTTGTTAATAAAATTGTTATATGCACAGCGTTTTGTGTCTCGAACTCCTTTCTCGTGCTGCCGCTTAGAGTGTTTAAATGCATTTTTTCTACGAGCGTGCGCAAAGTAGTACTTTCCCGCACGATATGCGGGAAAATGTGCGGGAAAGTAAAATTCTCTAAAATCACCAGAGACAAGAAAATGTTCATATATTTTTAGAAACTTTACACTTTTGGACCTTTTATACAATATAAGAAACCGTTTTAAGTCATAATTATACTCTTTTTCTTAAAAGTTTCCGTAATTCGCGATATTGTAACTTAAACCAAAAACCATATATTTTGAAATCCTCGGTATAGTAGTAAAAAATTATGTCAAGCAATACTTATAATTGTCACATTGACAGATTTTAAACAAATCTAGGTGTAAAACGAAGTATCCCAAAAAACAATCCTCAGCGTCGCTAGAAAGCCTTAAGAAAATAGATAGTTCTATAATGACCACAAGATTTACCAGAATGTATCCTGGCACGTGGGAGAAAAATGTGATTGATCGAATTATTTATGCAACATAAGAAAACCGTTTTAACTCTTTTCTCTCAAAGCTTCCGTAATTCGCGATATTACAACTTAAACCAAAAACCATACCTTTTTAAGTAATGTCAGGTCAACAATAATAGTCATGTAAAGCAACAGTAGGTATAATTGACAGATACTTTTTATTTTATTTAAATACGGGTCACTATTATTCTGTGCTTGTTTAAACCGCGCTCGTAGAAAAAATATTGTGACCGAACTCCGCATGGCGTCGTTCGGTCAACATCAGTCGCATGCGGAAAAGTATCACTTTGCGCACTTGTTAGGAAAATAACTATTTTCTTCAAACGTCAGTAAATCCATCATTACTCGACTGTGTAGGCGGCAGTGAAGTTTCGTTTTTCCTCCGCCGGAGCTTTACTTTTCACTTTTCCGCCGGCGGAGGTAAAAGTGTTGTCATATCAACATAGATACAATACAAACAAACATCAAAATAAGCGTCAACAACTCAAGAGTTATTAAACTAAAATTTGTATTTATCACTCAATTTGTGACTGCATTTCTAAAAATCACTAAGTTAGGAACAAATTGGTTATTATTTAATCGAACTTACTCAATAACTGCTTATCAATACGGAATTAAAACGCAATCGAAGACGCAATTTTTAAAACATAATTATTGTTGACAGTGTCCACTGACAGCTTTATGTGACATTACTACAGCAGCAAACTGAGCCTATTCACCGACACCGCACCGGTCCAAGCCGCCTTGCGAACCCACTTATCTTTAATAATAATTATTATTACTATTAAAAAGAGACGTTTTTGCATTAATTTGTCGACATTTGAAGAAAAAACAGCATATTTTATTTGGAGGAAAAGTTACTTTTCATGGCTTGCTCTCTATTACCAGCCTCACTGCGTTCGGCTGTTAAACACTAGCGCGCCATTAAAAGTATTACTTTTCCTCCATATAAAATAATATACTATTTTGACTGTTATTTTCTATGCTCATATATTGTTTTCAGGGCCATAAGAGAGCTTCATGCTGCCCTGATGCTGTCATTAAACCAATTTACAAGTGGCCTTTCAAATTTAGGGTTTTGTTTTTTCAGTGGAAAATTAGTAAGTTTATCGTACACTTAACCAGAGCTGAAAAGTGATTTTAAATATCAGATTTTGCATAGTAATGTGACCAATCTAAGTTATTTAAGGACAGATTAAAGTTATTTAAACCCTCCACAGTAATTTTTCTTTTGTAAGTTATGTCACTCTTTTTAACTGAGAGGCCCAATTTAACAACATATTCTGGGTAAAATGCCTAATACACGGCTGATTGATGTAGATTATCTAAATCTCAAGATATTACTTATGACTGGCTTCTGTGTATATTTATCTATATTATGTGCGGAAACTATATAAGAACCGTTTGCAATAGAATACCTGCATAAACTTTTCATATTGTTAGAGACGAGTTTACTAATAGCATAGATGAATATAGCTAAGCTATATTCATCTATGCTAATAGGCTTTATTATTGTCAGGCGGTACAAGGAGAAAATTTCGAACATCTTCTGAAATGACTTTAAACTTAATTAATTAATTTAATAAATTATTCATATTTCTTTAGATATTTAATTCTTTATCATTTAAAATCGGCCTAGCCAGTTTGGTAAGCGATTAGAAAATGAAAAGGCCTTTAAAATGAGGTATCACTCCATAGCATTTGCCATTTGAAAAAAAATATGAAAAATGGCGTCAAGCTGTCATTTTGACATTTAACATCGAAAAATGTATGTCAAAACAATTTAAATTTATATGCACACTGGAAAATTCATTACGATATATATCGCGGTTCAAAAAATAAAAGGGGGGTCCCATTTACGCGGGCACTGTATATTATACAGTCAGTATGTCAAAAGGTAGACAATCTTAATTTATGTGCACACTGAAAATTTCATGACGATATATACAAGAGTTCGAAAAATAAAAAGGGGGTCCCATCATTTACGCAGGCTCTGTCTTTATTTGTAGTGAACAGAAAAAGAAACATTAATATACAGGGATTCTCAAAGCTGGCATATAATTAATTACATTAGCGCAATTGCAGTGAAAAGAAACAACAGCAGATTTTTTGTTCACAGAATGGTCATGTCACACTATGGTCATTCTACAGATATTTAACATTTAAGGCCAAGCAGTACAGATAAAAAGCAGATTGCATCAAAATTAGTAGAAGGTATTTCAATAGGAAGGTCAGTAACAAAACTGAAAGCTTTTATGGTAAAATACAGCCTACTTAAGAAAAGGCTAAACTGTTCAGTGGTTTCTGATCCATTGGACATTTTCTGTATTTGACCACATAGTTATTGTAATTAACATTTAAAATAATTTTTAATGCTTTTTCATTTAATCTGTACAGCTCAGATTAAAAGAAAAAAATCCCAATTAATTTTTTTTATGAAATTTTATAGGCAACTAAATATAAATACAACAGCCAATTAGTACATCTTGATTGCATGTTTTTGACCATTTAAGTTTTTCTACCTCAAGTTATTCTTAATTTATTGATTTAATCATTGGGCTGACACATTTTCATTAAATCTCATACAAGATAGGTTATTAATGCAGCTAGGAACTTTCAACTGACCCTTTGTAATTAAAAATCTCCAACTTTCATGATCTAGATTAACGTAAAATTTACATATGTAAATTTATTTTCACTCAATCCTTATAAAACACTGCATTTCCTTCAATAATAAATGATTGGTTCAAAAAGCTGAATTGGTGCATTCAGTATTAAATTGGACTTAGTTCTACCGGAGCTTATATGATTATTAGGCTTTAGAAGATCAAATGCGGCTTCAAATCGCCTTCCTTTTATTAGAGGCCATTGATAATAAATCTAATCTTGGTTGGCGTGCCGGTTATGTAGTTCAGATTAGGATCGGTCTACGTCAAGTGAGAACAGATGATAGACAGTTTAATATAAACAGTAACAGTGTCTATTGATCAGAGACTTAATAAAGTTACGTTATACCGGATTACTAGATTACGTATTTCCCTTAGTTTCAAGTAGGTATACTTGCTGAGAGTGTTTAAATGACTATAGTCATTTCAAGCAGCCAAATATAGGATGCACAATTACAAAAGTACATATTATGAGGTAATGCTTGAGGTTTCTATACGAAATGGTCTATTGGATCCAGACATACCTCATGAGGTTCTTCAAACCATTACCAGAGATGCGGAGTTGGACAACATATTTAATGATAATTCTAATGTCGATGCTTCTCTCGACTCCGATATAGAAGGAAATCATGTTACTTTACACGAAAACTAAAGCGAAATAGCTAAATAGAACGAAGTTGGTGATAGTTATTACATACTATGTTAAATTGGACTTAGTTCTACCGGAGCTAATATGATTATTCGGCTTTAGAAGATCAAATGCGGTCTCAAATCGCCTTCCCCCATTAGAAGTCATTGATAATAAATCTAATCTTGGTTGGCGTGCAGGTTATATAGCTCAGATTAGGATCGATCTACGTCAGGTGAGAACAGATAACTGACAGTTTAATTTAAACTGTAACAATGTCTATTGATCAACGACTTAATAAAGTTACGTTGTACCCGATTACTAGATTACGTATTTCCTTTCGTTTGAAGTATACTTGCTGAGAGTGTTTAAATGACTATAGTCATTTTCAAGCAGCCAAATATAGGATGCGCAATTACAAAAGTACATATTATGAGGTAATGCTTGATATTTCTATACGATATGGTCTATTGGATTCGGATATACCTCATGAGGTTCTTCAAACCATTACCAGAGATGTGGAGTTGGACAACATATTTAATTATAATTCTAATGTCGATGCTTCTCTCGACTCCGATATAGAAGAAAATCATGTTTCTTTATACGAAAACTAAAGCGATATAGCTAAATAGAACGAAGTTGATGATAGTTCAGCTAGTTTTAATTAAAAATATTAACTGATACTGTTTTTTCCCACTCACTATACCATCATACACCTTTCAGAAAAGGCAATCCAGTGAAATGCTGCAGAGGTCCAACAACTAGGAACATCATCAGAAGTCCTTGAAAAACTGAGTGCAAGAAACTAATTCGTAGCTTACCACAAGTGCATGAAAATAAAGGATGTCAAAGGAAAAGAGCTAACATTAAGAACCGCGTTGCCAGTAGACTCCCGGTCAAAGCAAGGTATTGTGAAGAGTGACTGTAGAAACAATTGCGTAAACAAGAAATGCAATTGTTTTAAAAAAACGTGAAATGCAACACAAAATTCTGCTCTTCGCCGAGTTGCAAAAATAAATAATAATCTATATCTGTTTTCTTGCTACTTAATGGCACATTAAGTTGTTTTGACGTTTCTTATGTTGTTTGTTTAATATGTATTATGTCTATTTCATTACTGATAGTGTTTTTTTATTGTGTCTCCTTAAAAGATTCAAAATTATAGCTTATCCATTCCACAACTAATTATTATTTATTTATTTATTTATTTGGAGGGAACAGTACTCCCTGTAACCCTGCCACGTTTATTATACTAAGTATTTACATACATGACATTTAGATAAAATTCTAAGTTCAAACTCTTACTCCAAATATCCATAATAACATACATTATGCTTGTTTGTATAAATACAATGATAATAATGAAATTGCAACTCAGCATCTAGATAACTAAACATCCGTATATGCGAAATGTTACAATTTTTTCCCTAAGTATACCGACCAACAATGAATTATAAATATTCTACAAATGTAAAAAAGTTGCAAAATGCATAATAGTAACAGTAAATAACAAATAACAAATTATGGTATTATGTTTTCGTTCGTAAATATAAATTAAATGTTTTTAGGATGGTCGAAGGTGCTTTGAATAAAGAGTTCCAACTGACTTTTTAGCATTTTTAATGTTCAAAAATTTCGATTGATTCACTGAAATTGTCCGCTATTTCAACTTTAGCTTGTCTCTTAATTGCTCAATCGGAAGTTTGGCCTCATGAAAACGACCAAAGCCAAAATTGAATGTAACTTCCGTGTATTATTGCCCAATCCTAAGATTAGGCAATAATATCTACCATCGGTCGTTTTCGGGTTTTATGATGTACTATATACGAGTAAGATTATATTTGAAACGATACTCTATTGTTGTCTATATAATAATAATTGTATACGAATTACATACATACATACATGTCGAATGATATTATATACATAACTTGTCAGGATTACCTGTGTCAATTTTTTATATTATTGGGGTCTCAACAGACAGTATTCGTTTGTCAAATAAATAAATTTAGTGTTATGAAATCAGGGTTAGCTCCTATAGACCTAAGCACATGTCCATTTTACTTTGCCATTCCTTTTCAATACTGAATATTGATAAGCGAGAAAAGGTCTAACGTGGTTTTATTTTCGAGAGCAAATGCTGTTATGCCTTGACCGTAAACGAAATGGAAAACTACTGTTGTTGACTGTAAAGCTTCAAAATTGGCTTTGTAAACCTAGAATCGTAATACTGTCTCAAATGCATACATTGAAATTATCCTTAGATACTAAACTTTAGATTGTGAATCGTGGTTATTCCTTCAAAATGTTAAAGATTTACACCCTCATATAACTCATATCAGGTGAACTCAAGAGTTAATCTTTTTAAAGGATTATCTCGAATATTTATGTTTTCATTTACTATTTAAATTAGAAATATAACTCATAAGATATACAATGTTTCTAGATTCAAATTTTCGAAATTTGACGTTTGAAAATTGCAGGCGCTTGTATAAGGATGAGATATAATGAAAGTGATTGCCTCCCTAAAGACTCAATCCAAATATATTAAGTAAGGATATGAATTATATTTCGTCTGTATCTTTAGACCTCGTAATTAAGTTTATAGATTCCTAAAAAGAAAAGTTTGGTTTATGTTATCTTGGGTTTGGTTGTGTTCTCCAATGTTTACTTTTTCGATTTTTTTTGTAAGTTTACCCTTAAAGAAGCAGTTTAATTGATCATACTCCCTTAATTAAACAATTTGACACTCTGTTTCCCCATTATAAGTGCTGTATAGGAGCAAAAGCGATCGATCCAAAATTTAATATAATATATATAATAAATATTTTCAATACATCGAATTAAGAATGTGATATGTTTCGCAAATTGTATCTAAAATGTTGAGCAGTATTTAAAAATATAATAATGTTCATAGTGATATACCATAAAGTGGCGTATGTTTGACCGAAAATAAACTTCAAATAACATAAATAGCTTTCCTATAGCTTTAGCTTAATTGTTAATTGAGTGGCCCATATGGGGGCTTGGTATAACCCTTTAAATTTGATAATCAGGTTTTACATTTACAGATTGCAATACTCATATATTTTTTTTAATTTGGCCCCCATAAAATCTTGCAACACGATTTTTTTATATTTTAAAAAGGATGTTAATTGAAGAGAACCTAACACCGGAGAGTCATGTATGCAATATCCCGGCTCCTAGTGTGGAGTTCGTGAGCGCCACTAGTTCTGCCAGCTAAACAGGAAAAGCTCCGCTGGTGTTATGCGGGGTTGTTAGGCACGTTCTACTAAGCAAGAAAACACAACCTTAATTTACGTTTCGATCTATTGGCTTCTTTTTTTTTTAAATAACAACAATCTTACAACGAAACTTAAAAGCAAAGGAATTACCACAAAAAAACTATTGAGTAATTAAGTCAGGGATACTATATGATGATTGTACTGAGACAAATTCTGTTGCTAAGCTTGGTACTGTATGCCTTACACCTAAAATCTCTAAGCACTACTATCCGAAGTGATCACTTCACTTTGGTTTACTTCAAATTAATACAGCTATGTAAATCGAAATATCTGAATTAGTAGCAGCACTGATAATAAAAGCAACGATAATATTATCAACCAATAATAAAAGCCACAATAATTATATCAATCGGCAGGAAAATAAAAATTAAAAAAAATAATAAGAGCTATCTTAAAGCTCGGCCAACAATGATAAGATTATAAAAAAATAATGGGAATGATACCACGTTAGATCGTCTAACGTTGAAAAGGAAGTACCCTACTCCAGCTGCAGGCTCTGCAGTAACGGTAGGCGTTCAGCCCAACACCTTAAGTGGTAGCCCAAGGTGAAAGTGAGAGTTCTCTGTCCGAGAGTGAAAGTGTAACTTCTAGGCCCAAAGGTCATAGTGAGCCCGAAGGTGAAACCCTGTAATAACGCAATACTAATTATACTATGCCCCTTACTTCAAAGAAGAAATTATAGCCCCCTTTTTATAAAATAAATCACCCCAAAAAGTATCAATGGATCTTCAATAACCATCAGCAAATAGAAGAAATACCAGTGGTGCAAATAACTTGAACGTAAAAAGAAATATAAACTTCCCCATATGCTCAGAACTAAAGTTACATTAAGAAAAAAAATCCTATGGAATGCCATTCAACTGGTGGTCAATGAAAAAAAAATAACACAGATAATAGTGTAACGGAATATAAACTTATTCCGCTCCACTAAATTCAGTGATATCTATTGGTGAATGGGTATATTTCGTGCAACTAATTATTTAAGGATCACAGGTACGCTGGCTACTACTTACCTACTAGATTACTATAGTGAGAAGTGACATCTATTCGGAAACGGGCTGATCTCATGTAGTTGGCAATTGAAAAGCGTAGTAAGCTATTTAATATCCACAATTTATGAATTTAGTTTACTATAGCTTACTATATTTAGTATATATTGAGTATTTCTTTGGTTTGTCGCCGTGTGCCCTATAGTGGTAGTCACATGATATAAACTATCCAATTAAAACACAGAAAATCATTATTTGTGGAACGTCTTGAATTTTTAAAGCAAGGTCGTTTTATCTTTGTGATGGCGTTTGACCGGGTGAGTGCTAGTTTTTGATCTTGAAATGTTTTACTTATTTTGCATAAATTTCACTAATTTTTTCATTTTTTAAAAACATAATTAATAATTGTTTCTGATTTGCTTAATCATATTCTGCAAAAGCAAGAATTTAGTATTTTTATATTAAACTTTCGATTAACTTACAACTTCAATAATCTTAATTTTTGTAGTGACCGTTGGGATAAGATACCGATTTTGTTTGGTGGATAATTGCTTATCTCATTAGTCAAATTCATGAAATTTGATAGAGGTTTAGTCCAAATTTACAGAGAACGTAATTATTTCATCGTTTAGCGGTCACGCACATTGTTTTACGTATTTTCATTTGAATTGAATAGTATTATTTGGGAAATTCTCAGAGGGGATTTTATATACTCCTGTAAAGGTAGTAAATTGAATTTTTAGTAGAATTTCTCTGAATTTTCCCTCACACTATTGTTGGTTTTAATATTTTTCTTTTCAGGCTTATTTCATTAAAATTTCAATTTATTTGTAACATCAAGCATATAATTATTAGCACTTGCCCTGTTGCGTCTCAACACTGATGTATCGACATTAATTTGCATTTATGAGAGGTTAAGCTCACATGTGTAAATTTACCTGGATTTTTTCTTTACCTTTTATCTAAATTCCTATCTCAATGCGAGATAGTGATTACCTTATCTTTATCTTTAACTAATTGAGGTGTAATTACGCTCGATTATCGTTTATGTGCCAAGGGCCATATATAAGAGGAATAGAAATTACTTGTTTTGAGTTATATGACTAGTTTATAGAGAGGTTGTACGTCCATTTTCCTATTTATCATTAGATTCAAGTTATCTTTTATTTAGATTTGCCGAGAACCACTGTTTGGAACGTAGTTTCATAATTTTCTTTTGAATTTTAGATTTCAGTCATAATTTCTTTTGAATTTCATATCTTAAAGTAAAGAAAAAGAATATCTTGAGTAACAGTAATTATTTATAATTTTTGCTTAATAGTGGTTAATTATAATTTTTGCTCAACTTAAAATTGTAATTTAAGTTCTGATTATACCTGCTGTAGCCAGTAAATTTTCAAATTGTTGATAGCTACCTCCTATGTAACAGTCTAACTGAGGTCCACATTATATTTCCTTGATAATTAGTTAATTAGCAGTATACGTTGGTCTAAGACTTGTCTATTTCTTTCATGTTACGACTGCTGTACCGTGCAAGTTGGTGGGAATTGTCACATGGATTACCTGTAAGTCCTGGATAACCCAAAGTCGACTGAACTTGGGTACAGGCAGAAGCGGTTCCAGTGGAGGTCCCAACACGATCGCATGGTTACAGAATAACTGAACGAAGTTAAGTATCAGTCAGTCAGAAGAAATTCGTTTGTAAAGACCAACGACCTGTTATTATTAATTTTTTTAATCTTTTAATTTTCATTCTCATTGCTAGTCAATTTATTCAAAAAACTATATTTCAAACAATTTCATAAGTTATATTTACATCTGATTATATAGATTTCAATTTTTCAAATTTCATCACTCATATTGGTAAATTAATTATAAAATTAATATAATATTGTTTTAAAATTTCCTTGTTTATTTTATCGCAAGATCGAGATCTGTGAGACACGAATTATAAGCGCAAATTTTCGATATTCTTATCTTTATAGTTATTGATATTTAAGTATTTATACTCAGTTTGCATTGTCTCTAGGAACTCTGGCGCCCAAAATATAATTAATAAAAGAGACAACTCACCCCCTCAGAAAAAACGAATCTCATAGTTATTTAAACTAAATAAATTAACTTTC
>MU186565.1:69618-84952 GCA_016904865.1 Pissodes strobi | reverse complement strand
AGTATGAAGTGTCAAAATTGATAGATTGTAAATGTCATGATCATGGCAATCATTGATATTGACCGAATATTGATGCGATGTTGCATTTTGATTGGTTATAACCCCGTATCATAATGAAACGTCAGTAGCATAATGATTCTCATTAAAGTAGAGGTAGTAAATGCCTAATAATTCAATTAAAGAATAGAAGTAGAAGAAGCAACAATGGCAACTTCTGATTTTTGTTTAATAGGAATCGATGCTCGATTCGAATTGGAAAATAGACGAATTGAGACAAGCATTGATTTCGTACTTAATACTATTTATATCGAAACAAGTCTACGAAAAGATTTACCCTCAAATGCCTAAACACTGAATGAGGATGGTAATATTCAGACGAGTGCGCACATTTTACAAATGACACTTCTTCTTCTGCAACGAATACGTTAATTATTTCTCTTCAGGGACCACATAATGTTCAGGGATGGAAAAATGCTGTTTCTCATCCGATTTCTGAGAACAGAATGTGATACTTATGTTGATATCTATTCTCATCGAATAAAACAGCGTTCAAAAAGAAATATGTTCTTAAATCAGACTACTCCAATCTATGTTCATTCATTTTTCATCTGATTAGGTGCCCATCCAGCTTAGAAAGTTGCAATCATATCAATATCACCAGTCTAGTGCATCTGCCAACATCTGTATGGTTGCTGTTGCAGCTCTCATCGCTCTTCAAAGTAGCGATTTTCAACTCTCTCTCTGCGTGAGTCTAGTTTTTTGGGCCTTGGACACAAACTTTGTAGTTATACTGTCGAATGCCTTAATTACTCACCCATATTTTAAGATTTTTTTACTGACATATCAGTCTTGCCATTTACCTGTATGACCAAAGTATTATTTAATGAATAATAAATAAATAAATCGATATTATCTAAATGTTCACTTAATCAACATCTCACGATTTATTACTTAGGTAGCCAGCATGGCGAGGTCCAGATTTTTGGAGTAATCTACATAAACGTGAATGCATTAAAATGATTTTTACAAATGATTTTAGTCTTTTGAATAGAAAAGTTAACACCTCAGCAGAGATTTCGCATCCTTTAAATATGGTTCATGTAAAGAAAGTTATGCAATATCCATGAGTAAAATCAGAATACTTAAAATAAGACCAAGCAAGGATTCATGAAGATATTTACATAAATTTATCTTTAAATAATGTCTATTTGGCACTGGAAAATATTTTCGCCAAAAACTCTCGCGGAAGCTTTTTTCCTTATCTCATTGCCGTCCTAACTAAGGACAGTTTGAAACCTCTTACAATAATATTCATTATAGGTAGAAGATTCAAATTTTTTCTTTTTTATCGAATCATATTTCCAAGTAACCTTGAATATTGTGCTCGAATGAGAACGTTTTAATAATTTCTATAACTTTATTGATATTAATAGATGCTTATGCATTAACAGAAACATAAATCTCCATTTCATCGTGATGCGTCTGAGCTGGACAATTTTAAATTATTTTCAAGATCATTTCTATAGGTTTAAAAAGTAGAAAGCAAACGAATGGCAAATTTGGAACTCTCGATAGCAATGGTATTTGGCCTAAAAAGATATACTTTCTAAAATCTTTCTGAGGTCTATTTGTTAAATAGGAAGATCATCAAAACCATAATTTTTCAATGTAGCCACAGATCGGTTCCTGAACCGAGCAACCGAACAACCTTCCTCAAAGCATGTATGTATGATAAAATTATATGTTCATCAAGAAGTCTTCCAAAGATTTTTATAATAATTCTCAACGCGTTCGAGTTTTAAGTGTCGGAATGATATGGCACTTTAGATATCATTTCCTCAGTCAAAAGAAATTTTTCTAAGCCTAAAGTGATCTAATTTAATTACAATACTCAAGGAACATGACTCCATGACCATTTAACTTCAAGGTACTTGATTTAAGAGCACTATGATGCTCTTTGATATTTAACTAGCGTTAAATAAACCATATGCATGGGAGATATTTTAAAATTATTTTAGGAGTCCCATGTGGTTTACATTAACGTTAATGCGATTTTATACTAGATTGCACTGAATGGTATTTTAAAGAGCACATTATTATGACCTAAAACTTGTCTGCAATTGTATACGGCGTGATTCATAAGTAAATAAGTATATGTACAGGGTGGCTCGAATTCGAGTATATGTAGGGGGAACTCGAAAACCTTGTGTCGATCAAATTAGGGCAAAATTACGTATTTAGATGCCGTTAGAAAGTTTTAAAATTCAGAGTATTTCCGGAAAAAGACCGAAATATTGAAATATCGTTTCATTTTTTCCTGAGCTTATTTAAAAACTGATTTCTAAACGGATTTTTTAAATACGAACTTTAGTTTTTTTATCGTTTTTCCGATGATATTGGTGGTATTAATAAGAATATCTGGTTTATTTTCTTTTTATTTTCATTTTCAATTTTTTCAATTTTAATTTGATTTAGGGTAAAAAATAAACGAACCTATTGTTAAATTTACTATTTTTTTGTGATGAGCGAGACTGATCTTGGTCTTGCGGTCTTGGTCTTGGTCTTGCAGAAAAAGCATGACCAAGACCAAGACCAAGACCAGCTCCAAGTGTGCAAGACCAAGACCAAGGCCAAGCAGTGCAAGACTTATGCAAGACCAAGACCTAGTATTGCAAGACTTACGCAAGACCAAGACCGATTATGCAAGAGTCTTGCGGTCTTGGGTTTTCTTTTGCAATTTTTATTTGTTTACATTAATTCTGGGGCCGAAATTGTTGGGTCGAAATATTTGCCACGCCGCCGCATTGTATATAAATGAATAATAATGGTATTCAAGTAAAAAGAGCAGTCAAATTTTGAAAGAAAATTATACTCATAATTACAAAAATCTAATTTGGATTTTAAACGAGTTACAAATGGCAATAAATTTCTGCAAGCGTTATTGCATATAGACCGGTATACAGTGACTGATTTTTGGATGTGATTTTGGCCATTATGCCCTTTGCAGGTTATAATAATACCGTTGACTGACTGGTACCCCTATTATGCAGTCAAAAATTGAAGCATCATTCTGGGTTCTTCACATCCGAAAATGATAGGAATGTATCTGGGGTCTTGAAAACTATAAGAGATAAAAAAAATGATTAAATGGAAAAGGTTGTAAGATATTTAATTGCTAGTTCATTGTGCTTTGATAATGAATTAATCTTAATGAATTTATAATTCATAATAACGAACTTCACAGTGAATTTTATTTATCTTCTTTCATTTTCGACTTAGTTTCACAAAACCAAAAAAAAAACAAGTCATTTAAAAACTGCTGATTTTATGTAATTTTGAAATGTTTGTTTCTATCTACTATATTTTTTGACAAAATATAGTACAGAGTTCAACAGTCGTCCTTGTTCGACGCTCTGTAATATGGTTGTTGCTTTTATTGTTGTTTGTTGTTTGTAATGCTAATTGTATGTTTGTGTTTTTTACTTCTTAAATCAAAAGAAAATTTTATTTCATATGCTTACTGATTATATAGGTACTTTTAGAATATTTTATATTTTGCATGCGTTTTTTTTAGAGGTTATTAACATTTAGTATTTAGTTGTTTAAAGTTGAATATAGCCATCAAAAATATTATCATATTATTGGTATTGTGGCCTACCCTATCCTATAACTTTAGAAAATATAAAGAATTCCCAAACACAAAAAAAATCATCTAAATTTCCAATGTAAAAAAGTAAAAAAAAGTCTGTCATTTTTTCCAAAAAAACTGCATTATTTTTGCTTTTTGAACATTGTATTCTCCGTATAGTATATTCCGCATAGTATGCGGTATAGTACTAGTTACCGCACGCAAATGAGTGAAGAAAAGTAAACTTTACCGCACGCGAGTAGGTAAAATTGTTAACGAATTTGTCATTTGCTGAGAAAAGCATAAAACTAATGTGCAGTTCTCATTGAGCTGTAATAATTTTGGTTAATTTCAAAGGCCTGCTAGGAATCAGTTTTTAGAGAAGGACGTAAAATCCAGTGACTGATATATATTTTTTCAAACTTATGAAATTTTATTATAGGAGAATATGCTAAAAAAATTGTAAAAATAAAAATAATAACTGCATCAGATTATTAAGGTAGATAAATATTACACTTCAACTCAATTATGGGCAACCATGCTTTAAAACAATAAATGCACGTTTAATTAAAATTGTTCCTGTGTTAACGCGGCAATTTATAACTATAAATACACAGGATGTTTCAATATTACACGGACAAACTTAAGCAAGTGATTCCTTAACTCGAAATATTTTTTTTATATTTTTACTTGAAAAATTACCTGATTTACTAGGTAAAATTTGTCGCTGTAGTACTTAATACTGAAAAGCCAAAATTTTCATACTGACAATTACTGTCCCGTTCTTTAAACCTTTATTCCCTTGAAATGACTCTATTTTTTTAAATTTTCTTTGTAAAAATTGCCTCCAGTAAAAATCTACCAAAAAAGTTGCGACAATAGCACTTGCTGACTTATTTAAAAGAAATTACCCCTTTAAAGGGTTAAAATAGAGCTTCCATGTCTAGGCAAATCCGCTTTATGATTTACCTGTTATTTATCCAGCGTTACATATAAAATATGTAATTTGCAACGCAATTTTTTTTTTGTTAGAGATCCTAGACTAAAAATTAACTAAACCATTAAGTAGGCAGTCCCAAGCATAGCACCCCTTGAATACTGGATCAGATTCACGTTAAATTTTACAATATAAAATTAAATATTTCCAGGCATTTCAACTACTACAATCCTTGAAAGATTATATGAATTACAAAGAGGGCCTTAAAATGTTTTGGTACTCTGTAGGCAGAAAACATTTTCTATACAAGTGCTTACAATGTAAAAGCGTTTGGAATATTTAGCAGATTTTAATGAATTTTAAATGTTGCCCAAGCTCCACCCTTCGTGTGAATTAACAGTTTGTTATTCGGATTTCATTAAAATAACTCAGGGGTGGAAACGACTATAGGGATTTCCTTCTGTCAGAGGTAAATTAAGATTAAAAATGAGTTGCCATGATCTAACAGTAAAAGGCACGCTATAAGACAGCGCAGCGTAATAACGATTTTAACGTCGACGTTTAGAAATTTTGTAATTTATATTCTTTCCTTTCACTAATTTGATACTATGTTATTTATTTTTACGTAGTAGTCTAAATTTACGGAAAATTGGAATTTTGTCTGATTACGTATTGTTATCGTTTAATCGGACGTTACATCTTGGAACCTGATGTTTTAAACCCAAGAAACACTAGTTCTAAAAGAGATAGCGTCACAATGATAAATAGGAAATAATACAGGATAAGATGAGACCTCTCACACTGCATTCCGTATTGCTGATAGGAACTTGACTTAGCGATAATTGCCGCTACAGATTGATAGTTTGTGAATGAGTCCCTCATGCCACACTGGAGCTCCGTGCTGTGGTTTTTTCTAAACCCAAATTGTTCATTTGGGATTAGATTGTGTTCTGTTATGTGAGTGTTTAATCTCTTTAGTATGAGGCGTTCTGTTAGCTTGCTCAAGGTAGAGAGCAAGCTAATAGGTCGCCAGTGTTGTGGGAATGTTAGATTCTTGTTTGGTTTTGGGATGAGTATTATTTTTGCTTTTTTCCAGGATGCTGAAAAGTGTTTCATTTGTAGTGTTTTGTTTATTATGTATGTTAGTTTTCGTATTGCTACGTCTGGTAGATTTTTGAATGCTTTGTTTTGTATGTTGTCTAGTCCTGGAGCCATTTTTTGGGTTTAGTTGTGCAATTAATTGCGCAACTTCGTCGGTGTGTGTTTGTTGTGTTTCGTCTTCTGAATGTTCGTTAGTTTCGGTCATGATTGCTCTGTATGATCTCTCTATGGTCGCTTCGTGATCAATATCCTGCGCTCCATCTCCCAAGGTGAATTGGGACTCCAGCGAGTCTGCGAAGGCCTCGGCCTTCGCTTCGCTGGAGTACGCCATGCCCCTCAAGCCATGGATCGCCGGACATATCATCTTGCCTTTATGTTGCATCGTTTAAGCTATTCTCCATAGAGAGTTGTTTTGTATGTTTAGTGTTGTTAGGTATTCCGTCCATGTGTTGTTTTTGTGGTTTTTTATGTCCGTTTTTATTGTGTTTGTTAGTCTGTTTCCTTGTCTGTTGAGTTGTGCGTTGCCTGTTAGTTTGGCTCGTCTTTTCAGTCTGTTTCTCAGTCTTGTGTTTTGCTTTATGTTTTCTGGTAGTGTATATGGGTTGTTTTGTGTTATGTGTACTGTTTTCCTTGCTGTGCTTAGTGCTGTGTGTAACTCTTCGGTGCAGCTTACAACTTGGTTGTCTAGCTCCACCTCAGAGTTTATGTGTAGTATCGGTTGTATGTGATCTGTTAAGTGTTTTTTGAAAATGTTCCAGAGAATCAATGTTTGCGTGTGCGCTCGTGCGTTTTCGTGTACGTTGTTTATTATGATGCTAATCGGAGAATGATCTGAGGCAGATAAACCCTCCAGATTGTCTATCACAACATTGTGTGGAATGTTTTGTGTAATGGCAATGTCTAATATGTCGGCTGATTCGCCGCGAAAGTGTGTTGGTTCTGAGGGAGCGAGTACAGTGTAATGTAGTGTTTATGCGGACCTGCGTAACATAGTACCATTCGGATTCGTGGTTCTACATCCCCAGGTCCTGTGTTTTGCGTTGAAGTCCCCGGCCGCTAAGACCGGGTATGTGTAATCGAATAGTTTTTCTATTTCTGCGTGTGTTAGTTTATTTCGTGGTGGTCTGTATACCGAGTGTACCACAATATCGGCGTTAGTTAGACTGACTTTGATACTGGTTACCTCGAGTATCTCAGATTGTGGTGTGCGTATAGTGACATGTGTGATGCTGTTTTTTATAAAAATGGCCGTACCACCTCCCACGCGGTCCGGTCTATCATTTCTATATATTGTATAGTTTTGTATGTATAAATGCGTGTGTGGGCGTAGGTAAGTTTCTTGTACTAGCGCTATGTCTATGTTATTCTCAACCAGATATTCTGCAAACTCGTATCTCTTGGGATAGAGGGAGTTCGCGTTCCAACAGATCAAGAATAGGTGAGTAGGTGTATTAGCCAATGAGATTAGCGAATAAATTGTTCTGGATTAGTGTGGTTATCGTGTTTATTTTTGCTGTTATCTCCTCCTCGATCATAATCAGCAGTGCAAAGATGTTGTTGGTTTGTGTGTTTGTGTTTTTAGCGTTAGTGTTAGTGCTAGATTTTTGTGTAATGTTTTGAGTGATTGGTTTTGCCAGTTGGGCATAGGTGATGTTACTGTTCACTGGCCGTGTCTGTATGATGGGTCGTTTTTGCTTGTTATTGGGGTTTTTCGGGCAAGTTGAGTAACTTGCCGGGTGTTCCCCCCACAGTTGCAACACTTTGGCGGGGTATTCATGGACTTTTTACAGTTCCTATAGTGATGGTTGCCAGCGCACTTGTGGCATACTGGGGTTGCGTGGCAGTTTGTGATAAAGTGGCCAAATTGTTGGCACCTGTGGCACTGATTGTGCACACGATGCTGGCTGCCTGTCTGAATCTCGATAACTACTGGCATGTAGTTTATACGAGTTTCGTTGAGGAGGTTACTGTCGCTTTGGGGAACTAGGACTTTTAGGAGTTCTGTTGCGATATTTATCTTTGCTCCGGTTTTTAGCCAGGACATTTCTTGGGGGGAATAGCCCTTGGCAATGAGATCATCCTTGATGTCCGACATAGGGATGAGAGGGTCGAGACCCTTTATTATGAGGTTTAGTTTCCTATCCTCAGGTAGGAAATAAGAGTTATATGGGTATTTTTTGTTGGTCAAGTAAGTGGTGATCCTTCTGTGATCACCTGGGGTGGCGGGGGTTATTTGGATCCCCGGCCTGGATTTCTTGACGTCTCCGAAATTCATTTTCGAGTACGTCATGTCTTGATGAATTTTTACCCAGTGCTCTGGGCATCTGCTGATTATGGGCACCACATGGGATTTTTTGGCAGTTTTCGGGGGCTCTGAGGCTGGGGGGCTACTCCCAGATGTTTGTTGATCGACTCCTGTGTAGTCACATTTGTCGATCTTGGAATACTTGGCCTAGGGGTTGGCTTATGGGTTTGGATGTGTGGAGGGCTTTGTGCCCTATGCCGCTTGAGTGGCGGAAATTCTCCCTCCTTTGATGGTGGCTGTTCGGAGTCAGACATGGCATCCATTTCTTCATCCATGGGGGCGGCTGCGACTGCGAGGGGCGATTGTGATATGTGAGTGTGCTAGTGTTTCTTGGTATTTGTCTTGATTTGAGCGTACGTTTTCTATGGTTTTGTTAGCTTTGTCTAGGTTTTTTTTGAGTTGTACTATTCTTTCAGTTAGTTTATCGTTTTCGTCTTGTAATTGTTGGTTATGTTCTTCCAGTCTGCGTATGTGTGTCTGTTGTTTTTCAAGTTGGTTGTCTTTGGCGGTGTGTTTTGCCATTTCTCTGGCTGATTCTAAGTTAAGTGATAATTGTGTTGTGTTGGTTTTTGAGTGTGGTTGGGTGTGTAATTGTTCACTTACATGTTGTTTTAGCTGGGTTACCTGCCTAGGATCACTATTTTTCCTTGTCGTCTCCTTTCTTTCCTCTTCTTTGGCCGCTTGGCTTATTTCTTTTGCTCCTTTGTCAGCCATGCTGAATTTTCTGCTTCTTTGGTTGCGACGTGCATGCACTCGAAGTACGACCGGTCGCCACTTAGAAGCGTCTTCTCTTTTCTTTTGTGTTGGGACAAGTCCCAAACGATTTTTCTTTAATATTTGCAGGTGCAATGCTAAGCAATAGGTATCTGCCGTCGCAGCGTCGAAAGGCACTGGCACAAACGTGTTGGATTTCGTTTGTTTAGACACGTCTTGCTATCGCGGCAAACAGCAAGAGACTATAAGTTTCGTCAACTAATCTGCTTATTTGCAGTAATTAACAATCAATTTTATTTTTTATTCCGCTGTTTCAGTTTTTCCGACATTCAAATTCAAATTTATGCAGCTCAGGGGCGTATCCAAAGGGCGCAAGAGTGCTATAATTGTCCCTTCCATGATTTTGAGGCATATTTGAAGTAGACATCCGAAAGCATTTAAGTAAATATTTTGGCAAATTATTGGAACTTCTATGGCAGGGATGTTCTTTAATTACGAACTTTATGCTAAAGGCAATTGTATTTCAGTCACATTCAAAGACTCATAAAAAAGCAAAGATAACCTATGACGTACAACGCTTGCGAATGAATAGTCACTTAGAAACGATAAGTCGATTACATTAGATTAAAAAAAAATACTTTAAAAGCCGCCTAAAAGGAAACTTTAATGCACTATTGTCCAAACATTACCGTTAGGAATTGAGCTAAACTGAAGACACAGCATTTGAATTTCTTCAAGTAATCAAATCAACCAAGCAGAAACATCCACTCTCGCTACTTTTAGAATATTAATTTTCAAACATCACATTTTTCGGAGTTGAGTTTCGAAATTCACATCAATAAAACGAAATACATGAATATGTTCATAAAATGATATAAACGTATTTTGCGATTTCCCGCAAATTCCGGAACTTGGAGAATGCGACTTGTGCATTCTGACCCTTCATTAATTAATAAATCAAAGGATATAGAAACAAATTTATTTTGTTCAATTTAATTGATTTCAAATACTTTGGGCTAATTCAAACTAAAATATAATCCAAGAGGCACTTCATACTTGTATATAAATTTAGTTTATTTTAATACACATATTGCAATAAAATAAAACAAATGTACACGCTCATATCTCATATCGGTAAGCCAACATTCACAAATATAATGTAGGTATGCAAGATAGGCTAAACGTTTTTATTGAACCTAATAGCAAAATCTTTGTATTTAAATACAAAATACAAAAATGTCAATAACAATTTTCTAAAAAAAAATTGAATATTTTATTTGGTGTATTTAGGGAAATAATTAAATAATTAATAAAACATCATATATTATGATATTAAATATGTATGTAATCTCTCATTTTATTGCGCCAAATACAAAATTATAATTATAAAATTATAACATGTTGCTCTTTGCGTATTTATTATTAATAAAAAAATATATATTTAAAAAAAGTTCTGATTGATTTAATATGATGAAGGAAAAAGAATCACAATTTTAATATTGATTGGTACAGGGTATTAGGGAGTACCCCTATAGGGAGATTATTTTATGAGATATTAAAACTCTTTAAATACAAACGTTGTCCTTGTACGGATTTTCATGAATCTCCAGGGCCAGGATGATTATCAGAATAAATGAGCACCGCAAGGTTGTCAAAAAGCATCAGTTTTTTTATATCACATAACCAATTCCATAAAATAAATGTGATAGGAAGAGAACGCTGTATAATAATGTATTCGCCAAATGCATTGATAATGATAATTATTAATAACCCACTTCCAGATCAGGACCTTTACAAGATCAAACATTGTTGGTGGTGGGAGTTGCATTATTAGAGCAGTGAGCTTATACTTATGCGGCCACCAAAACCATAACAAACAACTAAATACATGAGCCAAAACTCAGAGCTTCAGTATTATGTGCTAATAGAAGATGATGTGCGGAACATCGAGATGTACCATGCCCATATGAGAAAAACAACCACATATGGAACAAGTCTTGAGATACCTGCTCTATCTGAAATTCAAAACCTCAATTTGCACATCTATCATAATCAACGGAGAACCGATTAATTTGCAACGCTGAAATGGGACACTTTGCACTACTCACACCACAAATGAAGGACATCGAAGAACCTGAAAGCAATCATCAAAATATCTTTGAAAAACGGCATGAAGAAAATAGATTCTTTGATCAAAATTAAGAAGGATGGACTACGAAGGTAGGAACTGCCCGAAATGTTTTACTGGGATAACCGGCAACCACTAAGACACGACGAAATTGGACAACGCATGATATGGATTGATGAAATGAACTGCACTGTCGTGCGTTGTTATCATCTTTCAACAAAGGTTGAGACTATAACAACGGGACATCGTTTAGAACGATACAGACTTTTCACTACAAACTACCCCAGTCTGACTGAAGTTGTGACAGAACGAATATTGATAGACCAGGAGCCTGTTAGACTGAAAGCACATGAAATACAGAAAATTAAGCAACTGAGAGATAAAGAAGAAGCAAACATAATACATACCAATAAGCAAAATCAACCACGCTTTACACAAACAACAGATCAGCAGGTACAATTACCATTAGCACGAAGTGTACGATAAGACTGCGTGGAAAAGCATCATCAAATGAAGATCTCAAGCAATCAACTACAAAATATTTTCGAGTTCAAACAGGATCTAGAAAGATAAATGAATGCAAGTTTAATAGTCTGAGTAGGTAGCAATCCAATTATGAGAGCTGCTAGATTATCTGAACATATTTTGAGTGACTATCGTATGAAGTGTCATTCTTCCAGCTCTCAATTGCATATGTTCCGCCTAAAATATGGTCGCTTCAAAACTGACCGAAATCTCACTCTTTGGTGATTTTCCATATACTCCAGCTCCTACCCCTGTGATTTTGGGACATAACTACCCAACAGTTCTCTACACGCAGAAGTTCAGTTTTTCTCTAAATCAATTCGTCTCTTCCAGGGAAAATCGCAGAATAGGGTAGATGGTAGTCGGTAGTCCTGAGCGTGCTGTTTGAGAGCATTACTAAGGCGTTGTGACTCATGATGCCATCCAGCTGCTAAGTGTTTGCCATATAAGTGGCCGTGGTGTACTGGCAGCCGCTTATGGTAGCGTATAATTGCCTATCTGTCCTTCCTTTCCAGGTATGTGTAGACAGGAGGTAGCTTTGATAGCATTTCCATAGCCACCGGTTGACTGGTGCGAAAGGTACCTCTAATAGCCAGACACGTCTGTCTATAGTGCGCTGAGATGGGCTTGGACAGTGCGTTATTTGTCCATTTGCCACCATACCACAAATTGGGACGCTATCATTGGTCTGATAACCATACCTTACAGCCATTTGGAACCATTCCCACAGGCTAATCTACAAATCCTTTGGCAGGACCAGAAAGGTAATCTCATCTTTTGATTATTTATTTCTAAATGTGTGTTTCAATTGAACTATTGGTCTAATGTAACTCCTAGATAAGTTGCCTCCTAGCAAAAGAAATTATTTTACCATTCAAGTGAGGAAGTATAATAATTAATCTTTCAAACGACCTTTCCTAATGACGGGCACAATTACCATTTTGTAGGAGTTCATTGACATATTCTTTCTCAACACCTCATTTATTTATGGTATCCAGCAGTTCCTGGTGGACGTTAGATTTCATCACTTTGAACTTTCTGTTTATTAAGATGACTAAGGTATTTGCATATTCTTGTAGCAGCAGTAAAATCGTGGGCTGCGGGTCATCCATCAAAAGAAATGAAACCAGGGGTTAGACTAGTACCTTCTCTACGAATGCTCCTGGCTGCACCGAAATTGGCCTCTTCCCTCTTACAAAGAGTTTATTATATTTCTACATTATAGCATAGCACATAGAAGGAGTAGCGCATTATTGTATGCTGCTTCTACATCTAAAAATGCTGCAACTGCAATCTCTTTGGTATCTAGAGATTGGGTGAAAGGTTATTGAGCGTTAGCTCTGTTGATGTTCCAGCCTGGTATACATACCGGTGGACTAGGAGAATGCTTAAATAACGTGTCTATCCAGCATCTTTTCGAGATCTGTTGACAGAAGTTTAGCATGTATATTACCCCTAGCCTAGTCTCCGATCAGCTAGTTGGAATGTAATTCCACACTAGACTAGCTCTGAGGTGTCTGATAGGAAGAGGTAATAGAGCTCTCCACTCCATTTCGTATCAGAGTTAGAAAGATGCCATCCTCTTCTGGCAACTTGTGAGGTTGGAATCAGTTAACCGCACTTCATATCGCCTCTGCAATAATGTGGTAGTCATTCAGTCATCCTTTTTAGGCTCTCAAAGAAAGCAACTGGATGATTGTTCAGAATCAGGCTACCTGGGAAGTGATTTTGTGCTAAGTTTTAACGGTTCTTTCGTAGAATTTCTAAAGGAGCTTTCTGGACGTTTTATTGAGCCAAGCCCCTGAGATGGTTTATTAAATAAACCCTTGTGGATTATATTGCTGTTGATATGTCGGATACACCTTTACGGGACTTTCTCCATGACTTGTTCTTTGTTTCCAGGATTTCTCTGTTCTTGTTTTTTCGAGGAGTCCTATGTGGGGCCCAATTGCTTGACTCTTTGGCTCGGTTGGACAACTTTCGAACTTCTTTTATGCTACCATGACAAATTCCTAAATCAATTAAAATAAAATTTTGGGAAAACTACAACAAAATTTCAATTAAAAGATCATTAAAAGTCTATACAGCAAATGCTATAAATATAAAATATTACGACAGATTAAAATGTGTAATGGAAAAAGTTCTCAACCGAGTAATATAAATTTTGAATCAGCAGTCTCTCCACAGTCACCCGAAACTTTACAACTAGAAGTTCTCTAAGGCTGCCGCATCTAGAAAAATTGAACCTTAAAGTTTTGTTTCTTTCATTGATTTTTTCTTCCTAAAACCTCTTGTTTGCGTCCAAAATAGCGGTCTCTAATAATTCTTTTTAAAAGCGGTATTGGCTCGTTTTGGCCGAGACGCGATTCGATTCTTATTTTATTTTACATATGTAACGAGTCTTATCGCATATAAAGCATGGCAGGTTTTATCATACTTTACACCTATAACACTTCCAAACTGATACTGGTTTCTTTTGCATCACTCAAAAGTTACTTTTTCTTCAGCATCAACAGAATGCTTTCTGGTCGGCGCCATTTTATATAAGAAACACTGACATACTTTTAATGCACATCAAAGTTCATCACATTCGTCTTCTCAACCGCAATAATTAATAACCAATTTGTCACTTATCGATTCAGTTCCTTTTTGCTGCAAATTTCTTAACTGCATTTTCATTGATACGCTCATCTGAAGCAGACCGGCGACGGAATTCCTTTCTCATAAAAAGTTGAATTTAAATCATTGTAGATCATTGTCTGGACTGCGTTTCTTAGAATCTCGGTAGGTAATAATTTTTCTTTGACGGTATTGGAATATTCTGCATAGTTCTCCATTAGTGTAATAGCTGTGTTCTCAACGCCTAAAACCTTTATTTTGGGACCTACTAATTGATAAACCTATTAAAATTTGCAAAGATTGCAAAGATAATTATTAAAAAAAAAAGGGAATATTAAAAAAATAGTCTCTTGACAGTTCCCTGTAAATGTTATGGATAATCATTTAGAATGATTTAAATGAAACCAGTGGAAACAGTGTACCGTTGTTTGAGTAATACTCAAACAACGAGTGTGCATAGGGAGCAGGACTATTGTAATAGGTTATAGTTCGTAGAATTGTTTCAACAGGAACTAAATTGAAATTATCCAAATCCTAGGTGGCTAAAATATTTAAAAAATAATACGAATTTCAGAAAGAGGAAAATATTTTACTTAATTTAGATCATCTGCGGACAACCATGGCAAATAAAATAACTTAGGCACTATCTGTATTGAAAACGAAACTCTTGGCCCTTTGAGCATGCAGAATTTAAATACATGACTTTGTCTTATTCAAAAACAAGGCATTATTTGCATTTTTATGTTTTCATGGACAGAATTCGAATAACTCGATTACTTGAATATTGGGAAATTCGAATAATTTTAACATACAGTTTCCAAATAATTGAACTTTCAAATACTTAGGTATTCCAAATTTGAATGGAGCATAATAAAAAGAATCACTTGCTAAAAAAGTTGGTAATGAATTTGAAAGAACGTGCAGAGATGACTTGGTAAATGAAAAATATTTCAGATTTTTTTGAATTAACGAAAATAAAAAGCATTAAATAAAATGCAGAAAGCTGAGATATTTTATTTGTGTGTGCTATACATAATAAAAAGAAAATTAATGAAAGCATTGCATTGTTTGCTGGTTGACAAGCTCTTTTGGGTACATTTGCACTTACAACATCCTATTATGTCATACAAATATATATTTTTGGTAACACTATTTGGTTTGTGCTTTTTAAAATTGCTGGTCCAACATTGTTACTAGAATGTACAGGATGTCTAATTTTTGTTGAAAGGCAGGGCATCCCGGTTATTAATAAAGATATAGAATTGCGGTTTACACCTTATTATACTACTTTTTGGCGAATCGGACGATAACACAAACATAATTGTAAAAGATTAGGTGAAGTTGAAAGCATTTTTTGATTCCCTGTAACAAAAATTT